>JAHLJT010009355.1:46340131-46571163 GCA_031308135.1 Acheta domesticus
AAGACGAACTCTATGGTTGGCTATTAACAGCGATTTATTTGTAAAGCCCTGGTTTCAAGTACAATGTTACATCCTAACAGAGGCTACGCAGTCCAGCACTCAGTCGGTCGTTGCCATGAGGTGGGGGAGAGGGGTAGGCAGCGGCAGCGGCGGCGGCGGCAATGGCGGTAACAAAGGCAGATAGGCTGGCGGGGGGTCGCTGGCTCAGCCTGGCGTCGATTCCCGACTTGGTCAACCGAAGGCAACGTGGAGTCGGGACGCCGGCGAATCAGACCATGCTCACGAAGAGCGGTAAAACAAGCGACATCTCGGCGGCCGTACGCCGCCTTTATATACTGCCGGGTCAGTCCATCCCTGCGGCAGCGGGGGTGGCATTGCCCTCGTTCGGGTCACTCACAGGGGGCGGGGGGCAGGCGGTCAGCCCGCACATCTGGTAGCCATGCCGGCTCGACCCGGGCGAAGTGAAAGCGGAAACGTCCAAGGCGGAGTCGCTTCACCACATCACCCCGCCCGTAAACAGCCGCGGGGGGGGGGATTTCGGAGACCCACTGAGTATGTACTATTCAATAAAAATTACATGCAATACACATGAACAAATATTGCATATTGTTAGCTCTTAAACACAGAGATAACAAAACATGATCAAACGGTACCACAAAAGACATAAAACACACAATAATGGAAAGGCAAGACACATTAAAAAAAACACTTGACAAGAAGGACATAGTTCATAGATATATACAAAAAACACTTAAGGAAGGACAAAATACGTAGCATAAAGAGATATAACATTAAAAGACACAAAACGAGGCATTGCAGCTTGAAAGAATAAAAGAAACCAATAAAACAAATATTCTTTGGCTTGCATTGTGCTTTTTGCAAATTTTGCATCAGTTCATGAGTCTATTAGTCTTTTTTGGCTGTAAACTACTATTTTATTCACATTTTGCGCCACTATCTTCTTGTACTTATAATTCACTGTCACTTTTCATACATAATCACTGTTGCACTTAAGTTTTCAGCACTAAAATATTTTCTTGTTCGTTCGCAACAAAAAAACTAATAACCATATACGGCTTTAACACATGCACAAGGAGGCCTTACTTTCCCTTAGCGCCAGGTCTCGATATTGCCTTGGTAAAGCCGTATGGATTAGGCGAAGGTTCTGTTAACCTGCGGGTGGTTCTGTTCATTGCGTTGTCGTTTGGGACTTCAGCGGAGTTTGGCGGTCGGTCAGCCATCATCCGCCAGTCGTACACGCGCGCCTCGGCTGCGGACGCAGACAGTGCGAATACGCCGTGCAAAGGCGTATGAAGGCAGGTCCATCTCGCACGCGTGCGGCCATCTCATCTGCAGGCGCGTTCCGTGTTGCCCGACACAAGTGTACGGCGTGCCCCACAGACAGGGCCTGCGCTCGAACCAGGAGTGCCCGGCACCAGAACGGAAAGTTCATCTCGCATATTGCGGCCAGAATCTCGCCCGCCAGTACGTTCGCGTCGCCCGTCACCAATGGCAGCAAGTCACGTAGGCAGCATTTGCGCTCGAACCTAGAAGTGTCCACGGCGCCGTCAGGGCGCCACCGCGGGGCCTTCTCGCGCCTTCCACACACCAGCAAGTGGGCAGGATCCAATTCGGTGCCCACCGGTCGCAGATTCTGCGGAGGCGAGTAGGCCAGGAGGCTCGTGATGAACGTTGGCCTCACAGTATGCTGGGCCAGCCACTCGGTCATGCCTCGCTGCTCCTCCGCCGCAACGCCGGCCTCCGGCTTCAGCAGCGACGACAATCGCGCCAATTCGCCACTTTGGAAAGTAGTAGGAAGGTTTGGGTACCAACTAGGATCTGAGACACTGGACTGAGATGCCGCTGCATAAGGCACAATTGAAGCAAATCCTTCTTTGAGTCAGAAGTTACACTATGCCAAATACTGGATTCGTCAACACGTTCTAATATATCAATTTCTTTCTCTTTGAATCCGGAATTTTGGAATTGGTAAGCAGCGCAACGCGAGGATCAGTTTTTGTATAATTGGTCTTAACTGTTCTACAAGGGGCAACTACGGGGGAATCGTCAACTGCATTAGACACCTCTACTAAATTTATAAAAATATTGGAAACCTCCTCATTAGGCGTACAGGCACATTTACCCTCTGTCCCGCCCACATTCATTCTTCTAACCTGAACACATGAGCTTCCCCTTCGGGCGTACAAGCGCGTATCTCCGCTGTCCCGCCCGCATTCTTCTTATTAGCGCGAAAAACGTGAGTTTCCTCTTCGGGCGTACAAGCGCGTTTCTCCGCTGTCCCGCCCGTGTTCGTCTTACTAGCTCGAAAAACGTGAGTTTCCTCTTCGGGCGTACAAGCGCGTATCTCCGCTGTCCCGCCCCCGTTCAACTTACTAGCGCGAAAAACGTGAGTTTCCTCTTCGGGCGTACAAGCGCGTTTCTCCGCTGTCCCGCCCGCGTTCGTCTTACTAGCTCGAAAAACGTGAGTTTCTCCTTCGGGCGTACAAGCGCGTTTCTCCGCTGTCCCGCCCGCGTTCTTCTTACTCGCTCGAAAAACGTGAGTTTCCTCTTCGGGCGTACAAGCGCGTGTCTCCGCTGTCCCGCCCGCGTTCATCTTACTAGCGCGAAAAAACGTGAGTTTCCTCTTCGGGCGTACAAGCGCGTATCTCCGCTGTCCCGCCCGCACACATCTCACTCGCGTTCATCTCGCCTATTTCGCTCTCTGTCAACGCCCCTAGCAGATCCAAATAACCCGTGTCCCGATGTCCTGCATCTATGTCTACTTCCTTTCCCACATATTGATGTTCGCTCGGCTCGTCTGCAAAGAAATCAAATCGCCACACGGCGGGTTCCTAATTTCATTTGGTTCCATCCGAGGAGCTAAAGTCGTCACGTGCCCCTCGCAAACCTGCATTGTCTTGTTTCGTAACGAAATACTACTTCCATACTTCACCATGAAATCTAAGCCAAGTATCCCTGCATAGTTGGTAGTTCCTAATTCTACGACGAGCGTGTCATGCTCGTATGTTGCTTGATCGATCACAAATGGCACATTGCACTGACCTAGTATCTGAAGATTGTGCCCAGAAGCGCTTTTAATTGCCGAACGATAATTTGAAAGTGGAAGTTGGCCTGAAAGGAAAAATTTTAGAATCGCATAAAGTAACCGCAGCTCCTGTGTCGACCAGAAATTGGTGCTGACGTCCTAAAATACCTACACTAATTGTCATGCCGTCTGCCGGGGTAACGGCTAATACTTCATCCCGACCTCGTGGTCGGGATTTATCAGTTTCCCGAATTCACGTCCCGTTTTTTGACAGTCTACCGTACAGTGGCCGGATTCTTTACATTTACTACATATTATCGATGGGCATTTCCGTATGTTGTGGCCTGTCTGCCCGCAATTAAACACTTTCGTTTCTTGTCTGGACAATCTCGCGAAAAATGGCCTGGTTTTCCGCAGTGATAGCACACTCTCGCCGCGATTTGCTGTCGAGGAGGTGGCGGTGGTTGCTGTGCGAATCCCGGGCTCCGACCTCGGGGTGGATGCTGAATGGCAAAGAACTCTGAACCTGCACCGAACGGCAATGCCGATGAGTAATCTCGGTTGCCCTCTCTTATATTACCATAAGAGGGAAAGGCGGAACTCTCTGCACCGGCACAGACGGTTGTGGCGGTATTGCCTGTTGCGAATACCCGTACGGCGAGTTGGGCGCATAGAAAGAATTTTGTACCGCCGACTGCGGCATAGTTGCCCACTGTGCGTACCCTTGCAGGGGGTCGCTGCCAAGAGAGTTCAGCGAGTTGACTGTTCGTGTCGCAGACGCATAATTCCTAGCAATCGCTTCTTCTTGTTTTGCAAACGCTACTGCTTCTAGCATTGTTTTCGGATTACGCACCGAAACGAACCGACCTATTTCCTCTCTCAGACCTGCTAGAAACTGCGCTAATAATCTTTCCTCGAACATCGCCTTGGTTGCAACTGCGTCGGGATTACTGTAGCAGTTTCGTAGCTGTCGTTCTAGCGTCGCGAGCCTGCTCGCGAAGTCACTTGTCGACTCCAAGTGCTTTTGACTACAGTCGTTAAACATCTTCTCTAAAGTAGACCGTGATAATTTCGGGGAAAATCTATCTTTCATATACTTGCAAAAATCCGAGTAAGACGCCACTACATACGCATTGTTCTCCGCAAATTCCGATGCAACCCCAGCTAGACGTAAGCGGGCTACGCCTAGTGTTTGGGCCTCATTCCAGTTGCTAAAATTACTAACTATTCGAAGCCGCTCTAAAAAGGTTTCAATGCGGGTACCGTCCTCACCAGTGAACATGGGAACAAGACAGATTTGACCGGCTGATACGTTAGCTTGTACCGAAAGATTTTGTGATGTGGGGGTTCTGTCGCCTTCAATTGTAAATACAGGAGATACATAATCTATGAGATTCGTGCCAAGCCCAGTTTCCCAGGGCAAGGGGAACTGCTGATTGCCTCGTTGCGACATGCTGCTGTTTAATCAATCCTGCGCGAAAAAAATTTGAATACAAGATGAAGGAAAAAAAAATTTGGATGGCCGTTACTTTACCCTAGTTCGCTTTCTCTCGCCTTGCTACAGAAGGCCTACTCATGGTGGGGTTCGAACCCGTGCTCCCTTTCGGGGCCCGGATTACCATCCCACGCTCCCTCCCTTTCGGGTCGAGCTCACACCCCGCACCTGACGCCAATATGTCGTGAAGACATGGATGGGAGGGAGTATGTGGCGGGAGAAAGACGAACTCTTGGTTGACTATTAACAGCGATTTATTGTAAGCCCTGGTTTCAAGTACAATGTTACATCCTAACAGAGGCTACGCAGTCCAGCACTCAGTCGGTCGTTGCCATGAGGATGGGGGAGAGGTGGTAGGCAGCGGCAGCGGCGGCGGCGGCAATGGCGGTAACAAAGGCAGATAGGCTGGCGGTGGGTCGCTTGGCTCAGCCTGGCGTCGATTCCCGACTTGGTCAACCCGAAGGCAACCGTGGAGTCGGGACGCCGGCGATCAGTACCATGCTCACGAAGAGCGGTAAACAAGCGACATCTCGGCGGCCGTACGCCGCCTTTATATACTGCCGGGTCAGTCCATCCCTGCGGCAGCGGGGGTGGCATTGCCCTCGTTCGGGTCACTCACAGGGGGCGGGGGACGGGCGGTCAGCCCGCACATCTGGTAGCCATGCCGGCTCGACCCGGGCGAAGTGAAAGCGGAAACGTCCAAGGCGGAGTCGCTTCACCACACATGAATCAGCGAAAAGAAGGCAACGACAAAATAACTTTTGCCAAGAATCCAAATCTTAGGTTGCCGGCAAGTGCCGGCTTTATTCATAGGTTAAGTTAGTAATAAGTTAGTTAATAAGTTAGTTAATGAGCTGCCCCTTTCTTTGCCGCATAAGCCATCGAGCTGCGGCGCATGTACCCTGTAAGACATAATAAACGACTGCCTCGTCAGGGCTACTGGCGGGGGGAAAGTTGAAAAGACTTGCAGAAGCTGTCGACAGAGGAGGGCGGAAGGGACAGCGGCCGTGCGAGGCCGCCGCGTGGGCGACGGCGAGGGCGGCGGCGAGGGCGGCGGCAAGGGCGGCGGCGAGGGCGGCGCCGAGGGCGAGGGCGCGACCTCGTCGTCGGAATGCGGCAGCACTGGCGCTTCGCTCTTTGCTGACGCGCGCCCTGCCCGCGGCCTCGGAGCTGCCCTGACCTCGGGGATGCTCATTGAGGCAGGCGCTCCGAACAACAACGATATTTACCAACGTACGCCTTGAACGAGCTCGCTTCTCGGAGAAAACACACACTTGTTTTTTTGTGGAGAGGGCGCTTTGAATTTCGCTTTTCATCTCTTCTGTTTCGAGTTGAAAGATATACGCACCCTAAAAGTAGGGGGGGGGCTACATTTCTGGGGAACCTTGCCGATTAAACATTTTAATTTAAACATATGTTTGACTAGTAAATAAATATAATTTCATACCACGTTACTACAATTATAACTTTAATGATGCAATTAACAAATACTATTGATTTTATATTGAACCATTCACAGGATTGCCAAATGTTTCGGAGAGCTACCTCTACAAATGTGTATCTACTCCGAAAACTGTCAGCTTGAAATGAGTAAATCCAGTAGATGATATTTATGCAAATAATTTTTTTTTTACATAGGACTCCGTGGCCCCTTTCGAAATTTTGAGGGGGGCCACGGTAAACGCCTATGTCAGAATGCAATAAGATAATTGTTTCCTCAAGGATGTCTTTCTCTCATCCTGTATCATGTACTTCCTGTAAATTTGTGGTCACGGTGCAAAAGTTCTTAAGTCAAAAATCTTAGTTTGGAGAAAACAAGGGTTAGATTTGAGAGCCACCGCTTGTTCCTATGCTAAACGCTATTTCTTAATGTTTTTTTCTCGTTAAGGAGGCAATATTTGAATTCGGTCGTTTTAATAAAAGAAAATATAGATACTTAACTTGTAATTTCAGTACTTAACCCAATTTTGCCAAAAAATAACTTAAGAACTTTTACTCCTTGACCATAGAAATATGCGTATGCTGCTGTATTGTTTGCAAAAGTAAATGGATACTCAGAATTACTGGATATCAGTAATTAAGCAGAAGCACTAACAAAATTAAGTTGGCAAAGCAAATAATCAAAAATTTAATTTTTTTTGTTCTTCTTGAATGACATTTCTGTTTTATGTAGGTTATCGTATTATTGATGTTTCATTTCAATTGAACAGTCCTACTTCTTTACGTGAGACATTGTCACTCAAGAACACTCGCCCTCATATACAACATGGAACACTAACTCAAGTACTATACATTTGTATTGTTTTCCATGGGTTCACGTTTTGAAATTAATTAATAGTCAATTAGTGTGCCAAGGGCATTGGTCACAACATGATTCAACCCCTTGTGAAGAAAGATAAAAACAAGTTAGAAGCACCTTTGCTAACCGATCATTATTCCAAGATTTCTGCTTCGAACTAGGTGACATCCGGTCCAATTGCATCTCATTAAAATGAAATGCAATCACACATAAACGTTCATCTCATACACATTTATGAGTAATAAAAATGGAATTTATTAATGTAAACATTTTATCTTTTCTTACTATTATAAAATTCTGTTTAAATATTTTGTTACGATGTCCTTAACATTAATTTAATGATACAATATTTAATATAATTACAATATATAATACAGAATAATATACACTTAAACAATTTCTTTTATTTTGCTTTAGTGTTGTTTTAATGTCAATTATATTTTTCTTACAGTATTAATTCATATAATGTCAAGAAATGTGACGATGGGTGACTTACTGAAAAGTACTGTCAATTTTATTTTGTAAATATCAATGAATTTTCTGTTTAAAGTATTTACAGGTATTAATCGAAGTTATTAATTGATGGTTAAGGGTAGGTCTGCCCAACTGGGCAAATGAGCCCCAACTTGGGCTCAACAAAAGCGTGGGTACTTCATAGAATAATTTATTAAATTGTACAATTTTTAATATCAATTTATATATAATAAAGTACAATTTTCATTTTGTAATAGTTGTTTGTCGAAAGAAAAGGGTCTAACAGGCCAAAGGAATAAAAAAGTTGCTTAAAGTTAAAGTTTGAACAATTAGTTTGATGCAAAATATTCATCATAATTCACAGAATCGATCTATCATGTGGAAATAAAAAAAATCAATACATCATATTCTTTACTTCCATGCAGCAGATACGATCATGATTCATCGTCATCATTATCATGCATCGTCATCATCGTGATGCATCGAAAGCTGCTTGTCGCTGAGGGGCCAACATATTGGTATTCCAGCAACATTTAATTCATTCCTTCAGTAAAAAGTACGAGTGCGGTTTCATAGTTAACACTGTACGGGCGGAAGGAAAAGTTATATTTATTAAATTTAACCATTTTCATATAATAAAATGATTTAATTGAATTCCTTTTACTAAAAACGTCCTCTTACTAAAATCTGTCCTTATACCTATGAAGTGCATAATAATCGTGGTGATAATAATCAAATATTGATGAAAATAAATGTTTTGATGTATCTCACACCGAAAACGTTTTACTAAAAAACGTACATTCATTCGACCGACCATCCAACTATATCCACGCCGAATTTTATTCAGATTTTCCCCATTTCCTCCATTTAGTTGATAATTATCTGACATTCCGCGGGCCCGTAAAGCATCTTCCATTAATCACGGCTCCGGGCTGTTTGCGCTGTGGCAGACGGGTGACAGCGGCGCGCGGCGCGGCGGTCGCGGAATCGCGATGGCGGAGGCCCTGACACACTTCGGCGCGGGGGGGGGGGAAGGGGGAGGGGGAGGCGCGACGCAACGCGCCGGTCGATGATCCGGGAAGCGCCGGCGACGGCAGCGACGCTCGCGGGGCGGCGGCTGCGGCTGCCCGCGGAGAGCGAAAGCCCCCCTCAGCCCCCAAGGGGGGGGGCATGGGGGCCACGCCTCCCCCAAAGACCTAGTTTTTTCGTTTCTTAAATTCTTTATTTGGTTTAAATATTGATTTAAATATTTATTTGTTACAATTATGTAATTATTTAAAAGTAATATTGTGTAGTATCATACATACTTGTACACTACAAAAATAGTACGCTATAACAAAAATTGATTATTTAACTATTATTATATTAAATGTAATTATTTAATAAAAATCTAAGATGGACTCCTCCAAAATGATCGGCTGGGTCCGCCCCTGGCGCGGTCATTCGGGAGACTCTCCGGTTACTGATTGACAGATTTATTACACAGGCACACGAAATAACTAGTGGTGTTACAGAATGGCAGAGACTTTCCCGTATTAGATTTCTGGTTCCTTGGGTCTGGCTAGCTATTCGAAATTGCCACATACTCTTGGCAGCTGCCATCTATCACCGCCAAAAGTACATTTTTGTTTGTCATTTTCTTAATTTTTCGGTTTCCTATTGGTAGAACGGAAATATTAATTTTAGAATATTAAAAAACACAAAAACCCCGTCCTGAATGAAAATTTTCTTTTAAAAATTTGTAGACTTTTGTAAGAAATGGCGTTTAAGCGCCTCTAAAACAGCGAAATTTGAAGCTCTTTTCCACAGAAAGTTTTTGAGTTTTCAAAAAACTTTTTTTGAAGTAATTTGAAGGACGGACGGACGGACGGACGGACGGACGGACGGACGTTTTGCTTTCAATTGGTTTTTTCGGTATCAAGGACCCAGAAAAGACGGATTCTGGCTACACCGCGTGTTAGGGGATTTTTTTCGCGCAGCATTACATAAGTTTCCCTATTCTACTTATATTACTCCGTATATACGTACGTGTACGGGAAAGTAAAAAGTCGTAAGGAGAGAGAGTAAAAAATTGTCAGATCCAAAGACTTGAAACATGTATGTCGACGCTCTGATTCCGAATCTAAAGCCAGAATTGCGCCACAACCCTCTAGCATTTTTTAAATCGTGAAAAACTAGAGGGCGATAGCGCAACTCTGGCTTGACTTTCGGATGGAGCGCGTCGAGATACATAGAGAGACATGTGTGACGTACTAGACAAGAATAACACAGACGACTGATTCTGTTTGGTATTTACAATATTTACAATTATAATATAAAGATTAAGATACAAAATTTAACCCCCTTTGCAAACTTTCAATTCCCTTAGCCGCGAAACCCCGCGACCGTCCCTAGGCCTAGCCCAGTACCTCTGCTCGAGAGCAGGAGAGAGCAACGCGAAGTGCGAAGCTGTCGGACATAGAGTCCCCGTAACTAGAGAAGTTACATGGCCTGACGCCAAAACCGATCTTCCACCCGAAGATCAAGTGCAAGATAGCACTGGAGATACCACTGGGGATTGGTACAATTTCACAGAGTTTTTTTGCGATAAGTTTTTGGAGAGCGAAAGCCCCTCTCGCGGGGGGGGGGGCGAGTGCTAGGCGCGGGCACTCGGGAGGCTTTCGGGATACTTACTGACAGGCTGATTAGATCACATAGGCACACGAATTTAAAAAAAGTCAGACCTGACACATGTTTTTCTATGTATGTGGAGTAGCTGAATCTGAAACTGAAGCCACAATTGCGCCACAATCCTCCAGTAATTTTAAATCACAAAAACACCCTCAAATTTACAATCTACAATTTCATGGTGGTTTTCGCGATTAAAAAAACTGGAGGGTGATGGTGCAAATTTGGCTTCACTTTCGGATGGAGCGCGTCGAGATACATGGATAAACGTGTTTCCAGTCTTTGATTCTGACAACAAGCCCCGGAAACAAAAAATACAACTTTACGTTGTTGTTTTTTTTTCGTTTTAAAAGAACTGGAGAGTGGTCGTGCAATTCTGCCTTCAGATTCGAATTCAGCGCGTCCACATACATAGAAAAGCAGGTCATTTCATCTGACAGCAATCCCCGAAAACAAAATTACAATGTCACAAAAGTCTTTGGGTCTGACAACTTTTTTTTTTATTTTGTGTGCCTGTTTTATTTCATGTTTCGAGGCGCGTTCGTATTAGTTCATTAATCGCGAAAGTGTTGATTAGTTTTTTATTATGGGAGGTGGCAGTGCTCTTCACCTGCTGGTTGGAGAGATCGGGCGTCGAACCACACGTCTCGGCTTTCGGGTTTCCCCTTCACCAGGTATCTTCCACCAGTGGAACACCGCCCAAGCTGGGACAGGCTCTTAGTTCCCGACTTGTCTTCCTACATTTATGATCGTGTGCAAGAGTGTGTGTGTGTGTAAGGGGTGAGGATAAGGCAAGGGAGAGAAACGAAAGATAGCACGCGTTTGTTAGGGTACTGCTCGGGCTTTAGCCTGATGTTGATCAGGAGAAGCCAAGGAAAACTACTGATTAGAGCAACCGGCCGCTAGAATTCTCCAGACAGCGACTAAATTCGACCTAGCTGTCTAACTAGTACCAAATATCCTCCCATCTTCGGAACTCGAACCCTATGACTTCAGTGGCACCGAAATGACATCAGTGGGTACTCTGAACCACCTCATCCGGTTTAAGTTTTGCATTTTTTAGTCACTACGCGATCTTCGTGATGCTGACTGAATTAATTTTTCATATTTCCGATATTACCAGTACCGATGTAGGTACTAATTGTCTCAGTAACATTGTAGTTTCGAGCCAAAACTGCGGATTTGGTTTCGAAGAAACTACACTACAAACATTGTAATTAGTGGCCCGATTAGGATTTGTTTATGGAGGAGACGAAAGATGCTGTGGCATTCTGAGTTGATGTTTTCTTACAAAGCTTTTTTCGTTTGTTATGAATTTAAAATGTTTAATTGTGATGTTTTATTTATAATGTATTTTCTTTTGAAATATTGGATGACTTTCTTTACTGTAGAAAAATACCAAATCATGTGAATAAGTGTAATTGGCTTCAGAGGAGTCTGAAGCCCATTACCCTTTGGATAAGCCACTTATTGTAATGAAGGATTGTTTTAATCATGTTAACTTTTCAAATACGATTTTTCTTTCTATTCTGACATTTTCTTCACTCTATAGTTGTTTTTTTCACGGAGAAAACATATATGTTTGTTTTTTAATGTTTGAGTAAAATAAATATTCGATATTCAAATTTGCATATTTGCTAATTCGACTATACCACAGTGTCGATAAAAAGATAGTATTAATTTTTTCGTACTTGACAGGCAGATAACAAAAAATATTCATTATCAAAATACATACCAAAACATTTCTCTTCATATAGATTCTTTTGTTTTCGAGGAACCTGTGATGCATTGTTGCTCGCTGTCTTCTTTGGTAACATTTCCTTCCATTTTTTTTTTTAAGAAAGAAAGTGTTTTGCGGCAAGTTTAAACGGGGCTCTCGTGTTCGTTTTCGTTTTGTTTTTCATTCGATCAGTGCTCCATAAATCGTTCCCTTCCATCATTCATTCATTCATTCATTCATTCTTTCATTAGTTCATTCAACCCCCTGCTCTAGAGTGTTACATAAGGCTCGGGCAGTTTGTCTCTGTACTTATGGCTGAACTTTTACATATTTCCGCCTCCATACGAACTGGGAATGCTTTGTAAACGGAGATAGCATCTAGTATATTAATTTTTTTCCCTTGAGAGTCTGGAAAGTCATACTAAGAAAAATGTGCGAAATTGTACACTCTTACGATTGTAATCATAGAATAAATGTTAGTGAGATCTTTTTGCTGTATGTTCTCCTGAAATGATTGATTTGATCCAGACGATGAACTTGTTTCAAATTTATTAGAACAAAATGATAGTCGCTGCGTTGCTAGTGTCCTTCTACGAAGATTTTATTTCTATTACATTTATATAAGTTTTTCTTTATTTTCAAATGTTCGTAAGGTTCCACAAGCCTTACATTAAGCTTATTGACGAACGCTAAGAAAACTGCAAGTTTTTAACTGCTTTATTATTTGTTATCTAAACATTTTGTTTCACTAGTTGATTAAACGTATTGTAAACACAGCATTCTCACTACTAACTTCACGGTATTTAGAGAAAGGAAGTGACCGTGGAAAATAGAAGAACAATTGAAAAAAAACTCATTACCTATTAACCGTTCAGATACCCGAATGACGAACATTGTAAATCATTATACCACATTACCAATTGTCTATCAAGGCGTGAAATCAAATACAATATCCGACAAAATAAAATTTATGCCTTTAGGGATGATTTTAAACACAGATAGAAATTCAATGTCAATACCGACTTTTTCATGCATTTCCTTAAAAAGGCTTTGTATTCACATAAATTGCTTGAAATGATATAAATCGACATGTTTATTTTAACCTTGGTGTTAATTTATTCAGATGAATGTGATAGATGTATGATCTACTTCGAAATGAATCGTAAATGTAACAAAATGCCTGGCAGTTAAAGAGGATTGAGTGCCTTAGAGATGAAGGTTCGTAATTGTAAATTATCGCGAATCTTCATTTAAAGTGACTTACGTTACTACTGGTGCAACAATATTGTATAATAAAATTGGTAAATGGAAAACAATTAGCCTTACTTATTGTTATTTTATTGTGAAATTGATGTAAGAACTGGCTCAATTAAAACTGCTTAAAAGGAGAAAGACTGTTTTATATACATTATTTTGTGATGCTCGCAAATGATTAAAATATACTAATAAAATTTCTTCCATCTTTCAATATTCATTTTTTTCATATTTGTCTTGGATTTATTTTTGAACGATATATTATCTTTGGCCAATATCTAAAGACACATTTTTCTTTTTTTCTTAAACATTTTTATTACAAAACGTTTTTTTAACGTTTTTATTGTTGTTATGCTTATAAAAACGTTATATAATAATATATTCATTTTTTTCATTATTGAGTAATCTGTTGCCTAAAATTATTTTAAACTCATTTAAATCGTATATTATATTAAGAAACACGATATCATAGTAAAATGCATTATAAATATTGGAGTGGTTATAAACGTAGAATGCAATTTAAAGGCACTGCCTCCCGTAACCTTCTGTCTTCCCGTCTACATCGATCAGCCATTTCACGTAGCCTGGCCTCGATGTTGCCAAGGACCAGTACTTGGCAAGAGCTTCCGGCTAAAAAGTATTCGCACACTCAGTTCCTACACAATGAATATCTGAAATAAGTACCAGACAAATAATGATGTGGTGGCAACTTTCTTGATGAAATATCATGAAATGATTTCAAGTTTCGACTTTTATAGATTTTTCGTTTCTCGATGCATAGAGACACTGAATATATACTTCGAAGTGTAGAAAAAAACATGGATTTTTTTAATTCGTTTATCTTTCTTCGTAAAAATATTATTAAAAGAAAACCTATTAATTTGGGAGATGTTTCTGAGGCACAGACTAAAGGAGAAGAAACTTGAAGTCACAGCTCTTTTAACCAATAGCCCTACGAGCCGTATATCTGAAAATAATTTGAAGGGTATTTGGGTAAACCTTTTAACACAAATAAGCTTCCAAACAAAAACCATGTAAGGTATGATATACTATTAATATCGAAACAGTGCTGAATATTTGTTCATCAAGAAAGCCTTCTAAAATAATTAAGAGGCCACTGAATCAGTATATTTGAAGGACGCAACATTGTATTTAAATTGTGAATTTAATTTTAAATTATTATGTATGTAATTTAATGTCAATATTTCATTTATACATTTTTATTATAAAAAAACATTTAGGTAAAATGAGCACTTCTACGTGTCTAGTTTGTAAAATTACTCCTTGTACGGGAGGCTTGTTTCA
Source organism: Acheta domesticus (assembly GCA_031308135.1). NCBI lineage: Eukaryota > Metazoa > Arthropoda > Insecta > Orthoptera > Gryllidae > Acheta > Acheta domesticus. The sequence continues at coordinate 46,354,392 of JAHLJT010009355.1, forward strand.
AATTATACTTCTGTGAATTGGCCCAGTACAATCAGGCAGCATACACGGCTTAAAACATAATCCACCTCGCAAAAATATAAATTATTAGCTTTTATTACCCCTTGATTTATAGAAATCATTAAGAACAAAATTAATTAACAGCAATTAAATTTCAAAACACAATAGGACCAAAGCTATAGTTGAGAACCTAATCATTGACTGGCGAATTTCCATGGGGCGTCGGGACCCCGTGACCCATAAGACGGCTCTGTTCATCATCCAAGTGAAAACTGAGTACGCGTCGTGTCTATTGCTCTACCTCCGCCTCCGCCGCCCGTGTCAGGCTTTCGCTGCCGCCTTTCGCTCGTTGGCTCGGTCGATCCTTTCACCTGCGGGGGCGGCCGCGCGGCGGCGGCGGCGGCGGCGGCGCGGGGGCCAAGGCCTAGGCGGCGTGGAGGTGCTTCCGCGAGTGGCGGGGGGCGGGTACGTCGGTCGCCCTGAGCCGCGCGCGTCCCAGTGACCCACTGGCCCCCGCCGAGGCTGCAGCCGCCGCCGCCGCCGTCGTCGCCGCCGCCGCCGCCGCCGCCACCACAGCCGCCTCACCGCCACCGCCACTGCCGCCGCCACCGCCACTGCCGCCGCCGCCGCCGCCGCCGCCACCACCGCCGCCGCCACAGCCGCCACCGCTGCCACCACCCCCGCCCTCGCCACTGCCGCCACCCCCGCCCTCGCCGCTGCCGCCGCCACCCCCGCCCCCTCCGCTGCCGCCACCACTACCGCTACCATTACCATCGCCATCGTCACCACCGTCGCTGCCATTACATCGCCACCGTCGCTGCCATTACATCGCCACCGTCACCACCGTCGCCGCTGCCATCACCACCACCACCACCACCGCCGCCGCCAACGCCCCTACCGCCGCCAACGCCGCCAACGCCGCCACCGCCGCCAACGCCGCCAACGCCGCCGCCGCCGCCACAGCCGCCACCGCCTCCACCACCACCGCCACCGCCACCGCCATGTGCGCTCGCGCTCCGTCCTCCCGCAACGGCGGCGGTGGCAGGAAGGGCCTCGGCGCGGCGGCGAGGACGGCCTCCCAGCGTCCTCTCCGGTATCCTCTCGCCCGCAGATCGCCTCGTGGTGGTTGGTTGGTGGTCGCCGCCCTTCGCGAACCTCGGCCAACTTTCGGCGGTGGTTCCTGGGTGTGCAGGAACCACCTCAAGGCGCCTCGTCGCGAACGACATCCGCCTGTGGCGCCGGGAGAGCGCAGGGCGGGCAGCCTTGCCGCTGGGGAAAGGCTGCACGGGCTGATTGACGAGCAAAATGTCCACTTCCTCATTACCGGCTAATTGAAGAAACATTAAATACGGGTTTGCTTTCTCTGAAGCTTTCAATTGAAAGTGAAAGTCATTTCATGTTGATCGTAAAATATATTAGTTTTAGTGATTACTCAGTTTATGAATGTGGTTCAATATTGATATAAAACATTATTGATGGCGTAATTTATAAATTTGCATATTATTGCTAGGGACAGCTTTAAATATAGTTGCTGTGTTTCATACACATAGTGCCTAGAAGATAAATTTATTTACTAAAATACCCGGTTAGTATGATTATTAAAAGAAGAAAACTCATAAGTGCAGTATCAATTATTGAAAGTTGCCTTATTTGGTGTGAATTGGTCTATTTGATATTGGTGTAATAACAGAGATTTTTTGTTCAATAGAAATAACGAAACAAATATTAATGATTATGTTTATAGTGACGAGTGTTTAATGATAATTAATATTAATGAATGTAAGAAACAGAACAGCACCAGCGACGAAGATTAAGAACTGTGCATCCTCCAACCAAGGTCCCACTGCAAATCTTTTCTTGAAGGGGGCGAAGGATCATTAGGATGACCCTTTTTGTGTTGCTGCATGAGCGACAAAGGAAGGGAAGACAGGTCACGAAAACTAAAGTTCTACAACCTCCCTAGTGGTAAATAACGTTTTAAAAGAAATAAAATGGCATTTAACTTGCAAAAATTTGACTTTATCCCTATTTATTTGCATGCATTCCATGATTCCATTGCTCTGATTGTCTTGAGACGCATGACCTCTAACCTGTTTTATATCAACCAAAGAAATTAGTTCAATACCCACGGGCACGAGATACAAGTATCTGCTGCGAAAAATACATGTATGCATCTCTTCGTCTTGATAAAATAATTCGAGAAAAGTATCGGCTATCAGACCGGGAAGAATTGATGTTTTCAGCTTTTTTTCAGCTGTACTGATGCAGTGATTTCTTCTTCAGCTTCCCTCAGTTATCTGTGACGTAGGCAAATTTCTTACTTACGATAGGTGAAACACGTCATATAACAATGCTAGTAGGAACACAGGGCTAGTGAAATAAAAAAATCTGCTATTAAAAAATAATTGATTTAAATTTAAATAAGATATACTATTTAAAAAATGTTAGAAAAATTTGAAGTTCCAACTTTACGGTTGGTTCACTCACTTTCATTATGCGGTTTGCGAATCTTTTCACTCACGTTCATTATGTGGTTTTCAGGGCGTGCCATTTTAAAATCGGCACGTACGAGTACACTTTTCTTCGCGGCTGTGCGGTTGGTTGATGGATGTTTGCTACATAATAGCGTTTGTTACATCTTAAGCATGAGGTATTAGCAAACTGGATGGAAAGAAATGCTCGTACACATCGTACAAAATCTTTTTCTAGCAGTGGAACATGCTAAATAATTTTAAATCTGGAATTAAATCTGGATTGCACAAATACCAACGAGGAATATTGTACACCTTCACCTCCAGAGTAAACGGTTTGTCATTGAACATTTATATCATCTAATTGATGAAATATCTAAAATAACCAAAGAATTTTGAAGTATTCAGAAAACAGTTACCTGCTTGTGGTGTCAGGATGTGAGAATAGAACACGTACATGAAACAGCAGAAAGGGCAAGAGAGCGGTCGATGCTGGGAAGGACGGAGATGGGATGAAAAAGGTGGGAATGGGATAGAATGGGAAGCGGAAGGGATAAGCAGGAATGTGAAGGGCAGTGAGCAATGTGTGTGGAAATGCCGAGATTACCAGGTCGAGGAGAAGTAGGGACAACGCGAAAGAACACGGGGTTAGAAGGGCAGATCGTACTGACGGGGCGGAGCAGAATTGACGGGGCAGTATCGGCGCGGGAGTGTTCCATGGCCTGGCGTGAGGGAGCGGAAATGGCGGGGAGAGATCGAGAAAAACTTAACGAGGAGAGGAAGAGCTGGATGGGAAGGATAAGGAGGAGAGTCGGGCGGGGAAATGCAGTAAGAGCTGAGTGAGAGAACGCATAAATGCGGCGCAAGAAGGGGAGGGCAAAGGCAGGGGTTGGGCAGGGAGGGAAAGGGAAAGGCGGGGAACAGCGGGACAGAATGCGGCGGGGGCATGGGTGGAGACGTGGGCGGGGTCAAGGGCGGGGTCAAGGGCGGGGGGCAAGGGCGGGGGGCAAGGGCGGTGGCAAGGGCGGTGGCAAGGGCGGTGGCAAGGGCGGTGGCAAGGGCGGTGGCAAGGGCGGTGGCAAGGGCAAGGGCGTGGGCAAGGGCAGGGCCAGAGGCGGGAGGGGCGTGGCATGGCGAGGTGGGGCAGCGGAGGGCAGGCGAGGGGGTCAGGTGGGGCCGGGCGTGGCAGGGCGGAATCGGCGCAGGTGTGTCACACGGTCTGTGTGGCGGGGGGCGGAAAGCGGGCAGCGCTGCCGCGCGTCAGCGAAAGCGCAAAGGCGCCAACGCGGCCGACACCCGGGCGGCGCCGCGCCGCGGCGAAAGGAATGTGGGCGACGCGACGGTCAGGGCACAGCCTTTCTCTTCTCTCCTCTCCTCTCGTCTCCGGGCCGGCGCCGGGACACGCGCGCATGCGCATGCGGAACATCGCCGCTTGAGGTCATCATCGCGCCATCATCGGCGCACACTCGCGCTCGGGCTGGCGAATACAATACCCTTTCACCCGTGGTACGCGAAAAGTCGCTTCTAAGGGGCACGGGCCTTGACATCTTCGGTCGTCGTTAAGTGTTTACTTTGTGAAACCTCTATGTCTCGAATCTGAAAGTAAAAGGAGACAAAGCAATTAAATCGATACGTGGTTCGAAATAATGAGGTTCAATTGTTGAGTACTGCGGGTACGGAAGTGATGATCAGGAGTAATGGAACATTTGAGATATCAAAGAATTCGATTTACTGTGGTTCAAGATATTGTGGTTTTAATGTATAATAATATCCTGAAATGTATTTACGAATTTTGTAGGTCGTTTCAGCACTGTTGACATTTAAATACGAGTATTACTTGCTCTTTTACAAATCCTAACGCCGAGCATTAAGGTGGAGGCAATTGTCATTGCAAGTTGTTATAGCAAGGTTGTATTCTAGGATCCAAATAAATAAATTATTCATCCCGAATTGAGAATGGTCTTTTATTTGGATTTTGATACATTTGGAGACCGTTTCTATCCTCAATCTAAAAAATTGTACCCCTGTCTTGGAAGTGCAACGGCATAGTTCCCATGCAAGACCTTTAAATCACTTGTAGCATCGTCAACACACTTCCAAAAGTCGACAATTCAAATTATAATTTATGCGAATTTCATTTACATTTATTCTTTCGTTTCACTTTGCAACGAATGGAGTTTCTACGGAGATACTAATCAAGTACTTGTAGTTGCTGTCCTACTGGGTTTCTCTCCAGAAATCATGGAGTCTGTGTGTGCTACTGCCTTCCTTACTGCAACTGGGTTGCTATCTGCTCTTCATATTTGTGTCGAGAAATCATTAAAATCTATGTATAAATTTGCTGCGAGTCACAATATTGTCCAACACCTCGCGGCACACTGCGTAGCTTATGATATATTCTGGTAGTAGTTGCATTTGGACGAATAAGAAAAATGAAGTTCCAAAATTTAATATCAAGTCAAATTAATTATAGATTAAAAACCTCTTTTGAGAGAAAATGAAGTATCATGTGAAACTAATTGTAAGTTTGGAATGTTGTTGTATACCAATATTGTAAACACTCACACATAGGCTGTGATGGTTTGGAGTGAAGAACACGCAAGCTGCTTCTCTGAACGGTATAATACACTTACTCTTTTTATACAGATCTTGCTCACTCGATTGGCAGAGGGATAACTCCACCTGCCAGTGAGTGAGTATTCATTCTCATTAGTCATTATTAGGGGACGTAATGTCATTTTTTTCTTTTCACTTTAGAACAATGCTGTTTAGAATACAAATTCATTTTATGCCATTACAAAAGAAAATTACTTATTTTTATGTAACTTTTTGCATTTTTCGTCGCTTTCGACTAATAAGTCATTTTTACCGTTTTCAGTCATTTTTAAAGCATTTTTCGCTAATTTCATTGATTTTAATATCATTTTAATGATACTTACTAGAAATAATATTTGCGAGATGAAACAAATGTTTTCCACAGAATTACTCAGAAGATTGTTCAATTTCTTCGCTCAGAAATTGTAATGTGAGCGGTTGTAAGAATGTAATCTGAGGTCCCTGTGAAGCCTATCAGTGCCATTGTCGGTTCAGCCGATTTCTGGATAACTTAAGACATAATTCCAAACCAAAATTTTGAAAGCTGATTTCACTTGAACGAATAGAAGCAGCCTCGATTACATCAGTAATGTATCCAACAACTTGAGATGTTGATCCAAACTCGTTTTGATCACATTGTTTACGTCATTTTTAAAACACTTTAAGAGCATTTTATTGATCATTTTTGTCTATGTTTAAGATCTTCAAAATGCGCCCTATAGTCATTATGTTTAGAGTTGTCAACCGCAGACTCCTCGCGTGGTTCTGGTTCATGGAATTGGGATCTTATATGTCTTCAATTGACTGAAAGGACCTTCAAATATATTAGCAAGAGACACCAAACAAAAGCCAACACAATGGAATAATCACTATAATTACAAACTTCCACAAGAAAGTAATAGAGATATGTAATGCACATAACACTCACCAATGCAAGCAGTTCTAAGGTCCATTCTATTCAGCACATAACTGTGTCATCATCCATGTTGTAAACTCATGCTTATGTTCATTTCTGTTCGAGCACTCGATAAATCTAATATAACCTAATCTTCATAAAAATCTAAGGATTAGAAAGAAGAGGGGGGAGGACAATTATTCAGATGACTTCTATTAACGAGATGAACCGACACAAATTTCGTACGATTATTTATAACATTCCATTGTGTATGACGCTGAATGATTTCAGTCAATGTATACTACGACACATAGGTCGAAAGTAAGAAACCACTCCTCAGTCAGGAGAGAGAGAGAGAGAGAGAGAGAGAGAGAGAGAGAGAGAGAGAGAGAGAGAGAGAGTAATGAGTTATTTGTGAACACATTGCTCACCTACTATGAAACAGACGAAAGAAAGCAAATCATCATTTAAGTAGTTATTTGGATAACTGACTCATTGTCATCTTAATTTTTCCATAATTGTTGGCACAGAAGAGGTGATTTAGCTGATTCCCATTAGGGCACAAGAACCATACACAAGCGCTGTTTGTAATTAGTGTGCTCTAGAGCCTGTGGGAATTAGACGTTTTTTCTTCATCAATTCTTTCTTGAAATGCCGCAACAAACGTGCACACAATAGTTGAATTTAAAACGATCTCTCAAATAAAAATGATACAATTGTCAATCTTAAAATACTTTCCATATTCAAGGTAGAATCGAAAGGCCTGTGGAAAATTAAATCAAAGAATTCAAATATTTTCCAGAATTGATAGATATTGGGGATTTTCTTTTTTGTTATCCGTAGCTTACACCTTATTACAAATATATCTTTCTTTCTGTATTTTTATTTTTAAGTAGCATCAACATCTATGGTAATTAGCGACAAGTAGAGACATTGCATAACATTTTCATCAGTCACAAAAACAGTGATTAAATTTAGAAAATAACAAAAAATATAACAAGCTATTAACATACACTGTTAAATATAAAATGGCAATTGAACAGTTTTGAAAAACATATAGTAGGGCTTTCTTTGTCACCTTGCTGAGTCAAAGATAAGGGTAGGCAACCCGGCAGACATTTTCGGAGCAAAGAAAAGTCGAAATGCTGAGTTGCTTTAGTTAGGCACTAATATTGACAATCGGTTTATTTCGTCATATCAGGAGAACCCGTTGTCATCCTAGAAGACCCGAAAGAAGTACGTTTGAATTGAACTAAATCCTGGACCAATTGAACTCAGTTTCATTAAGCTCCTTACATATCTATTTAATTAGTTGACCGAATCCTAAAATATGAATGGAATCACCATGTTTTTAAAAAAATCAGTGGCGCCTCAGGCGGGAGGAGGACATGACACATGGGTCTTCACCCTCTCCCCCGCGAAGCCAATGACAAAAGCATTCACAATACGCAATATTCACAATTATTTTCAACATGAAAAGAATCATACAATATTTCACTTACATACTCGTTTACTCGTTGTAAATAATTATAATTCAACAAATTACATTTAATTTAAATGCAAAATTCTTTATAAGAAAACATGGATACTACGTATTCAGCTCCCCTTGTAGGAAAATCTTGATTGTAACACTAACAATATACGTACCGTATGCAAATTTTCAGTATTCATTATTTTCTTAAATACATTTTCCCCCACAAATGCCGTTTTTCACGTACTTCACGGCTTTTTTTGCATTGGAGGCATGGTACCCCAAGGTTGTGCGATGTTGAAACGACCAGGTGTGAATGAAAGTGGCAACCTGCAACTCGTAGACCTCTGTCACCTGGTAGGTTGCCGGTGGCGACTGTGATAAAACACAATTTCATTGCTGGGTGAACGGCGAGTGTACATGCAATTCTACAACAGGGATATTCAACCGGCGGATAGAAAGAGATTAATACTCCTTGCGCTCAAGTAGTTTAATAGTTAATTCTCGATGTTCATCAATTAAGATTACTACTTCTTTGACTTTCTACTCACCGTCCTATGTTGACGTGGTCATTTGATTTGTGTATTTGACATTCGCAGATTCTTGAAATAGGAAATGGAAATTCTTCATATGAGCACATTAGCATTCATTCCTTGTGCGTACCAGAAAATATATTTTCCGATTTCTGTTATATTTTCCACGTCGTTCTCCAGAGGAAAACTTCCAGTTGCGTAGAGTCTCTGGCACTTACTGTTAAGTAACGAAATGACTAAGTTGCTTCAATTGATAATATTGTTTTCTTGTTGATGCGTTGGGCTTTATTTATCTTGTTGATACTGTATTTCAAGACTTCCATTTCTAAGTTGCATTTTAAAACCTTTAACTGGTTTGTATATTTTTATTTCCAATATTAATATTATATTTTATATTATTTGTGATTTTTAATATTATTTATTATAATATAAATAGAGGACTAAAATACTTGATTTAGAGGTCTAGGAAATTACAAAAGTGAACGATGTGCATGAAAATGAATGGAGAGATTGAGACAACAGTAAAACACAAATAAAAGGGCAAAAGAAATAATTTAAATTGTGTCTATCTTAAATAAAAGCAGTATGATGTTTGCTCGCAATGTTAATGTGCACAATGTTCATGTGTAAAGAAACATAATGTTTCAAGTTCCCGAACGTTTGGCAAAGTGCGCAGTGCCGAACTGCAAGTGGGCAAAGAAACCTTACGCGTAAACAGTCTGTGAAAGCAGCGTAGCGGCGTGCGCAGCGCGTGGCCGGGTGCGCGGCGGAAGAGAAGAGAGAAGAAAGGGGAAGGGAGGGGCTGCGCAGAGCGGAGGGCGGCCTTGGCGGCGGCGGCGACGGCGGAGGCGACGGGCAGCCGCGGGGCGTTCCGGCGGAAGCGCACCCGGAAGCGGCCTCTGGCGCCGCCGCCGCGGCCTCGCACCGTGCGCCCCGCCCCGCCCTCACCCCGCCCTCACCCCGCCCTCGCCCCGCCCGCGCCCCGCCCCCCGGCGTCGCGAAGCCCGTCGCCCCGCGGCTTAGAGCGGCGAGCCCGCGGCACGTGCGCCGCCTCGTGCGGTCGCGCGGTCGCGTCCGCCCCGGACGCCCTCTCGCCTCCCACGTCCCCATCCCACACGCCTGCCGACTCTTACCTGGAGGAGTGGAGGACGCATAGGGTCAGTAATGCTGCTGCCTCTGTAGCGACGCTGACCCACTGGTGCTGAATTCGAGGATTTTCGATACTAGATTCACAGTTATTGTGCGATTTTCGTAACTTTGTCCCTGACAGAAGTCAGCTGTTGACGGTTTCACCCAATCGGGAGCTTAAACGTCACCATAGTGACGTCACTGTCGCGAAATATAAGCTCCTGATTGGATGGCAGTGAAACAGCTGATTCCTGTCAGGGACAAAGTTACAAAAATCGCAGTATACAGGTAGTACACTGCGATAGTGCGATTTATTCAACTCTGCTGTACAGTGCGATTCAACTGTATAGTGCTGTATTCAACTCTGCCCCTGGCAGGTATCAGCTGTTGATGTTTTCATCCAATCGGGGACTTATATATTGCTACAGTGACGTCACTGTGGTGACGTTCAAGCTCCCGATTGGATAAAACCGTCAATAGCTGATACCTGCCAGGGGCACAGTTGAATAAATCGCAGGGTAGGTCGAATTTAGCTGTTCTGTCTAGAGGAGAATTCTAGCGGTCGACTACTCTGCTCCCTAGTGTTTGGTGGTTTCTCCGATCAACACCAGGCGAATGCCTGGCCAGTGTCAAAGCAAACGGGCCACGGATCGCGCCCGATCTCTCCTTCCTCGCCCTATCCCCTTACACACGCACTTAGATTGGCATGCATTACTCTACTACATATGTAGGGAGAACAGCCGCAAATTTAGAGCTGGTTCCGGCTCAAGCGATGCCCCACTGGACGAGAAACTTGGAGGAAAATCTCCCGCAAGTTGACGTGTAGGTCGGCGCCCATATCTCATCATTCAGCGAGTAGGAACAGCCAATTTCCAGGATATAACATTCACTACACTAATCAGACTAACGATCGATGGCGTTCCCGAGAAAATAAATAAAATAAATAAAATAATAAAATAAATAAATAAATAAATAAATAAAATAAATAAAATAAATAAAATAAATAAATAAATAAAATAAATAAATAAATAAAATAAATAAAATAAATAAAATAAATAAAATAAATAAAATAAATAAAATAAATAAAATAAATAAATAAATAAAATAAATAAAATAAATAAAATTAATAAAATTAATATAAAATAAATATAAAATAGTCGGTCCCGTGGCCGAGATCGTTAAGGCAGCAGTGTCGTGGCGATCTCGGGTCGCGGGTTCGAGTCCCGCCTCGGACATGGGTGTATTTGTTTATGTCTATATGTGTGTGCCGTCCTTCCACCCTGACTAGCATCATCATTTCATCTTCCATACCCCCAGGGCTATAAAAATGGGATTCAGCTAAAATGCTGATCCCCCCTAAGAATGGTTCATGTCCTGCCTCCGAGATAATGCTTTCTGAGCCCCGGAAAAAGGCAGTATGCATGTACGCGTGGTCCAAGGTGGCCTATACGCGAGCAAAAAAAATCAAAAAAATAAAAAAGAAAAATCAGTCATTTATTCAATTCTTCACTGCGTTCTCGGAGACGCGTTTGCGAACAGACGCACGGATTCGCGAGCGACGGCTACCGGAGAGTGCTTCGCATTGTTGGCGAAAAGTTCGATTGTCACATCGCGCTTTCTGAGAAGAGGTATTTGACAGGAGGAATTTGAAATTTGACTTAGTTTAACTATAGATTGCATTTGTGCCGCCTCGGAAGGGAGTACTATGTTTGTTGAATTGCTCTCCTGGTGTTACACTAGCGACCTAGGATTTCTGCCTTACATTATTCACCAAGAACTTGAAATGCTTGCGATTTTTGAAAATTCTATTACCTCTAACGTATCTTCCACCAGTTCATATAGTGATCTCCAGTTCATAATCGTTTTGCCTTTTTGTTCAATTTTGTTTTTAGGCGACTTTGGTCATACGTATTATTTCCAGCATCTTGACTTACCGCAATACATTCTGACTCTTGTTAGTAGTTCCTTTTCCTGAATGTATTTTTCCTGAGAAAATCCGGCTTCCGCATTGGAAGATTCTTTTTTTAACTTCGTCATTTTTCCTTCCTATAATTATTTTTAATAATTCCTAGTACGACTATGTTTATGTGACGTACACCTATATTTTTCAGAGTGTATCACAATACTTCCTACGAGAGAAGCTATGGGAAACAAGAGCCCTAGGTCGGAATCGAACTTGCAACTTTACATCTGACTTTACGGTGATAAAATCGTAAAAATGAAAACTTTATGAAATGTTTAAAGGATTTATTCAGCTGTTGTGCAGGCAAGTACATTCTAAGGTCACAAACAGTGGGAACATATTACGTTATCTGCGGCAATTTATAAACAACCAAATCTCAGTGCGAACGATTTGACGGTAATATCAGACGCATAATTAAGAACTTTTAGATGGTTGATCACGTTCTTGTGATATAATGTGAAGATTTTTTATAATTTTCAATTTGTGTTGCGTTTTGAACAAAACTGCAATTTTCTTTCATTCAGATTTCTTGCACTATTATGCCCAAATACGTAATATTTATTTGAGAGAAACGATTGAGGAGTACTAAAAGGTTGATCTCATGCCCACTCATGATCAGCAGTATGCGAGTCATGCTCGGCACGCAGGTCTATAATATAATGATTCTGGACTAACCCGTTACAATTTTATTGCCAAGGTGAACTTCATATTTAGTTTTTAACTCATGTGGTAACATTACTTCACTGAGCAAACTTACACAGTCCGATTAAGTAAACTCTGAATATGAAAATACGGCAAACAAAATTCATCAATTGAGATAAATTTTGTGTAAGTGCCAAAAGGTACAAAGTGTTTAAATCATTTACCCACTCCAATCTTTTATGAGGAATGTGTACGTCAGAAAGTTACAATATGTGGAAATATTGATTTCTTTTTAGGTTCAGGAAGCAACGATTTCTGAAAGCGAAGAAATAACTTACATTTGTGTGAATATATATATATATATATATATATATATATATATATATAATTATGTACACACATATTTGCTCCCTCGTTTCCAGAGCTGTTAAGAAGAAAATCTATTAATAAAATTTGCTGGGAGAGAACTGCTTTGTTTTAAAAAATGTTGGGCTGTATTTAAAAATTGTCTTGATATTTCTGTGCATCAGAGTTGTGTCTTTCACGTGTTGACCAAGACACATTTATTATTTGAATCGCGTTTAACCAAATATCATTAAGAAACAACTGCCTGCTACGTCATATCATTAGATAGTACGGGTAATCTGTTATACAAAAAATTAAGATGTTTCATTCCACGAATCGCTGTCTGACAATGATGAAATATTCTCATTTTACCATGTAAGAAATGAATTTGTTGCGATTGTTCTCAATGGCCGAGTACTGTTAAATCCATAACGGACGCCAGCCGTCAAGAGTGGTTTTTAGTTCCTCTGTTCGAGTGCATTAAGTCGACATTGTAACAGTACATTTCGGAAAAGGTATTTATGTCCAGAAGTAATGATTTCCTGATAGTCGAAAACGCGACATTGCCTGCTCGAAAGGACTCCTGCCTGTAACCCCCCGACTCATTTCCCAATCAACCTTTGAACTGACGAGCTGGAGCGGACGTCCAGTGAGCTAGTGAGCTAACCCCAGCTGCACCGAAGGCGTCAATAAGATAAGCTGGAGCGGGAAGCGTGAACAAACAACGGGCGATGCCGGGGCGATGCGTCACTCGGTGCAGCGTGGGAGCGAGCGGCGGCGATCGCGCGCGACCTCGCGGCGCCGCGCCCCCACCCCCCCTCCCCCCCTGCCCCTCCCCGCTCCCTCACCCCCCGCCGTTTGCATTAATGCCACAATCAGAGCCCCGCCCTCGCCGCAGCAGCCTGCACCGCCACTGCGCCCCAGCTAAAACGATCACCGCTTCTTTCTTCTGCAGGTATTAGAGAGTTTTTGCGCCCTGGTACGTGAAGCACTATCGATCTGCGCATGCGCAGATGCACTAAAGTGTGCGAAACTTGCACTGCGCATGAGCAAAAGATCGATAATACTTAATGTTCGAGGGTGCAAAAACTCCCTACTATACTTCGATATCGATGTCGATTTTTTTAGACTCTGTAACTGCAAATGAATACTTCAGTAACATACAGTACAGCACATTCAATATCTCAACAGGTGAATTCTTGGAAATAATATTTTCTTAAAAGGGTGATTCAGTTGTAAGTCAATTCTGCTTACCAAATCTTAGGTTAAACTGGAACGTTCTAAAACCAGGTAACTCGCTTCTTTTCGTAATGATACGTATGAATTTATTGATAGTTCTATCCAAAAAGTAAAAGATGAGTACTCTCAATTTCTCCCAACTAGAAACGTTCGCATTTCTCTTCGTGCTACGAAAAATAATGTAGCGATAACATTTTTTTCTTTAAATATAAACGTAAGGTTTAATTTTAATGTAAGGTTGGATCAGTCCATTGTAAAAACGTTTAATTGGGCATATTCTAAAGATTGAAAAAACAAAATGAGTGTCAAGAGCGAACTTACGAAGCGTCAATGAAGACTGCGACTGCGATTCAACCAGATCGACATGAGATGTGCCATCCGATGTACAACGTCCCCCATGTACGTCTCTGAGATAACACCGTCTCCGACGTACACCGTCTCCGACGTACACCGTCTCCGACGTACACCGTCTCCGACGTACACCGTCTCCGACGTACACCGTCTCCGACGTACACCGTCTCCGACGTACACCTTTCCCGACGTACACCTTTCCCGACGTACACCTTTCCCGACGTACACCTTTCCCGACGTACACCTTTCCCGACGTACACCTTTCCCGACGTACACCTTTCCCGACGTACACCTTTCCCGACGTACACCTTTCCCGACGTACACCTTTCCCGACGTACACCTTTCCCGACGTACACCTTTCCCGACGTACACCTTTCCCGACGTACACCTTTCCCGACGTACACCTTTCCCGACGTACACCTTTCCCGACGTACACCTTTCCCGACGTACACCTTCCCCCGACATACACCTTCCCCGACATAGACCTTCCCCGCCATACCCCGCTTCCGACGTCTACCGCCCCCTCTCTATTCCCTTCCCAGTTACTGCAACATCTGAAGCACCCATCACTGTTACCGTCACCGTCATCCCAGCCGGACACCATCCCGCTCGCAGCGACCTCGGCGCGTCGCCGTAGCGGACGCGGGGCGTCGCAGGAGCTGGCCCGTTAGGCGCGAGCAGCGAAAGTGCGCCAGCGGCGGCGGCGGCGGAGGCAGGCTCCACGCCAGCGCAGCTTCCGCGGGGCGGCGGCGGCGGCGGCGGCGGCGCTGGAGGCCGACCGCGAGCGGCCGCTTCCTGCTCCGCCAAGGATACGCGCGCGCCTGTCACTGCACCGCGAGCGAGCGCACGCCGTGTTTTCTGGCCTTTCTCCCTCAGGGTTGCGGGAGCAGGGTCTATTTCGCGCCTTGGCTCGCGAGGTTGCGGGCGGCTGCCGACGCGGCGGCGACGCCGGCAGGCCCTGGGGCGCGCGGTTCCGGCGAGAATGTATACGTTCCTCTCGCGCGGCTTTGCGCGTTTCGTTGAGAGTGTGTTTATTCGGGTCTGGGGGACAGTTTGATTATAGTGCTGGCGAGACATTTATTCTGGAAGGAACAAGCTTTACAACGAATGGTCTACACCAGTGGTGTCAAGGTCTTCTATTGGTGGCTGTGGCACCGCAGCATGCCACGAGCTTCTCTGCGCAACTAGCGTCGGGAAACGGAACCATGAGTAATTCCGCCGTTTTACAATAGTGATGGCGTTGTCTCTTGTGGCCGGGTGATGAACTGCGTGGAGGGGCGATTTCGTCGTGGCACTCGTGCCACGGACTCCCGCTCGTGGCATCGACCTTGACAACACTGGTCTACCCTTTCTGTGTATTTGCCATTCTTCTTAAAATGACTGCATGGATTTAAGGACGACAAGTTTACACACAAGTAACATGGGAACGTATGTCCTGTATGTTTCCCGATGTTATTTTCTCAGGTACAATTATACATTATCTTGAAAAGATGTCGTACAATGTGTATTATCTGTTCTTGAAATAAAATTTTGATAATTCTCATTGCAATACAGTATTAAACGAATAATTCTTGATTAACAGGCAGACGAAGGCATGGTGTACCGCCTGTTGTAGATTTTTGCTTATAAGCAATATAATTTATAAGTTATATCTGAAGTACGTTCGTAAAGGTCCTAATCTTTGGATCTTCCAGAATGCATGTTTGTTGTTTTCCAAGGCTAAATATAGAAACTGATTTGGTCACTCTTGAATACGAATAACTTTGAAAATCAGATATTTAGGAATTCCTAAAATATTTGCATTGTTTTTTTGGTTTTTTTTTGTTTGTTTTTTTGGTTGTTTAAGGTCGCATCAACTACTCGGTCATTAGCGACCACTATTGGGAGTAACGTTATGACATGATGATGACACGATGTAGTGATGATAGGGGGTGAAAGGCCGAACACATACAACCATGCCCGAGGCGGGACTCGAACCCGCGACCCCACGGTCCAAGACCACTACGGCACTACTTGCATTGTTTGTTATCCCTGGAACCCACATTTAAATATGGTCTGACTGGAAACGGGATTCGGAATTTGGAAATCGTCTAGAAGCCTTCATTCTCGGGATGTTTCTTCCTCACAAAATCCGAAGGAATTACGTGAGCATTTTAATACACAGTATTTTTTGTAAGATTATGAATTACAAGAGGGAATTGCAATGTAAAAGGCGATATGAACATAATTGTATAAACTGTAAACAAATTTTGTGTCTACAGACATACTATATAAGCTGAAAGAGGAGCTAGCAGAAATAACTTCTTCAATCCTCAAAAGTGAGATCACACCACCGGACTAAACTCCTTCCTATTCACGTACGGCTTCTCGCCGATCAGCCGCCTTTTCTTCCGAGGTCACTGCTCTGTAAGCAGCGAAAATGTCACTCCCACGTTGGCTTCATCGCCTCCACACTGTCACTTTATCCGTTTCTAAAACATTCATCACTCCATTGGCTCATGGCACTAACATTTCTTGTTTTGGCGGACACATGAAAATTCACACACACACACACACACATGCAAGTATTTATTGTATTTAGGAGAGGTAGTGGAATAAATCTTTATATATTTTCGATGACGTCTCACCTGGATTGCAGTAAATCGATTGGAACTGGGATCAATTTTTCTAGGAACCGATTTTATTCTGTATTTACTATTATTCTTGAATTGTTACTTAACCAGCTGGTTCGTAGTACTTTCAATAAATATCGTAGAAAAATCATTTAGTTAATTTTTAAATAAATTTACTCTAGAAATATGGAATCGCAAAAATTCTGAGTTTCCTCTTTATATGAACCCTAGAAAGGATGCGGGATAATGTTACCCGAAGTTTTACTGCATTTCGTTTGGAGTTTTCGCGAATGAAATTGGCGAGCGTAAACTCTTCTGAATTTACTTTGGTTTGTCTGTCACATGTGATAATGTTCGTCTCGCACTCCCGTAAAGGAAATTAGAGGTTAGTTGGGGTAACGAAACTTATGCGTGTGTGCGTCCAGTATGCGTGTGTGCATTTAGGGATGTAAGTACGTCTCCCCCCCAAAAAAAATAACAACAACTAAAAATCTCTTTATTTTCCACTCAACCAAGAAAACTGTCTTGATGCTCTCTTCTGTGTACTGTAATAAAAGTAGTATAAACTAGCGCGCGAGCGAAGCAAAAATAATTGAAATGAAGATTGTGACCAAGGTCAGAGAACAAAAGTACAAGCAAAAATGCATGCTTCAAATGCAACAAACTTATTTTCCAAGAACACTGATTAGAAATGTGTTATTCATGCAATATCAACTAATTATAATTGAAAGAAAATTGCTGTTTACTTTAAATAAACATTCACTTACCTTGAATTCTGTTTTTTTATTCTATACTTTGGGGTATCAGTTCACGTCAGGTTCACGTCCATCTGCCGGGCACAACATTCTTTCTAGATCGTGAGAATTCGTTAGTATCATTAAAATTGATTGGTGACAATTACTTTATTGTGATGGTCAACCTCACGAGAAGAAATTAATCACGTTTGTGTCATGACACAAGTCCTCCCCGTAAAAGCCTGTCATGTTCACCGGAAATAGGAAGTTAAGTGATTGTCGGTGCAAAACTAGAATGGTAGTGGAATGTTCTCCGGAAGCGGTTCGTATAGCAGGAATCGACCGTGAAAATTGTCCTTCATGTAATGTCCCCATTCGACAATTAGCCTGAATCCAACAGTGTGAATAAAATATTGCCAACGTTTTTCTGATTTCCTGCATTTGTGACGCAAACATTTCGGAGGTCGTGACCTCTGGACTAAACAACTCTGACCTTTCTCATTCACGCTCAGATTAAAGTACTAGACGTCACGGACACAACACATTTTGGCACTCCTGCCAATTGTATTATTAGAACAGTAGTTCAGGAAGCACCTAAGCACATTATTATTATTATTATTATTATTATTATTATTATTATGTGTTAATTTGATAATTAATGGCCATAACTCGAAATTCGTAATAAATTGCAAGTAATTGAATTATTAATAAAATGAATTTAAATAATCAAATTAATAATTCCAATACTATGTCAGTGAATTTAAAGAAAAATGAAGAAGCGGTAAGAAAAAATCAATCAAAATAAGTTAAAATTATTCACCTTCTTTGTCGATAAAATATATTAATGAAAACAATATTAAAAGTATATGTTACGTTATATGTAATAATATCAATATTTAACGGTAATATTTTGTTTAGAATTTTTACCAATAGAATAATAAATGGAAAAAATAGAATAAATAAGAAAACATTTAACCGCCACCCTTACAAGCTCGGCTAATTGATTTGATTGCATTAAGAAATACTATGAGTACAAATATAAAAAATAAACGTAAGGATACATTACACCATGTCTTTAAGATGTCACTTCCATGCGTTACTGTGTAAGTGTAAAAGTTAACTGTTGATTTGAACTATATTTACAAGAGAAAAGACAATTTATTCTAAAACTGGTATTTTAACGAATATGTATGTTCACGAAAAGCAAAAGAAGCATTTTTGTAAAATCGTTTGTTTTGAGATTAATTTTTACTAACAATCCTAAAAATTATTATTTTCAACGTGTTTCTTTTCCACCAAGGGGATAAAACAGACTAATTATTCTTAAAATATGTATTGTACAGCGACTCTTAGGGCTCCTGTATATAAAATTTTAAAATTACTGTTGTCATCTTTCTAAATACATATCTTGTGTTTAGGGTAAATTTTTACGAATAATCATTAAAATTATAAATTTCAACGAGTCACTTTTCCACCAAGGGAACAAAGCAGAGTAATTATCTGTAAAATATGACAATGCACTGGATACATTGTACTCTCGTTACATTGTATAGCGACACTAATTTTCTTTCCCTGTTTGTTAAATTGTCAAACTACTGTTGTCATTTTTAAATATATTTTTGGGTTCGTTTTACGAATAATCCTTAAAATAATTATTCTCAACGTGTCATGTTTCTATCAAGGGAGCGAAATAGAGTAAATAAGTGGTAATTAATGTATTTAGTTTCTGTCTATATTTTCAATTATATCAATATGTTGGTCTATCATTTAAAAGAGCAGAAAAATAATTGAAATAACAGTTTTAAACAATATTAAATGAAATTCATATTGTTCACAACGTTTCGGAAATAGCTGGTTTCCATCATCAGGTAACAAAACAACTAAATGTATTTGTTTGTTATTTCATTTAATATTGGATAAAACAGTTATTTCAATATTTTTTTCGGTCTTTTAAATGATGGACCAATATTGATACAAGAGTAAATATGTCTTCCTGTTCCGTCCCCGGTCGGCCAGCAGCAGCCCTGAGCGCAGCCCGGGCCTGCCTGCTGCCTGCCTTCCGGCTGAGCCTCTTCCTCCGGGGCGGGCGGCCTCTAGCGGCCGCGGCCTCCTCTTCGCAAATTCGGCGCTTCTGCCCGGCGGGCGTCAAGGGCGACCTCGCGCTTGACCTCGGCCCCGCCCCCGCCCCCGCCCGCGGCCTCGCCCTCGCCCTCGCTGACGTCGCGCAGTCGCACTTCCTCCGCGCAGCCGCACTGACCTTCCCCTCGTCCCGCCCAGCTTAGCGCCCGCCCGCGGGACACGGAGAGTTGGCGAAATGGGCGCTCGCGAAACGAACTTGCTTGGAACACCGCCTAGCGGAAATTCTCGGTATCTTCGTATTCGTACGCCTTTGTGTGTTGTTTCTTGTGTTTGTAGTGAATTTAATGGCTCATTGTATCCGATATGATAATGCTTTCTGCAATAGATGAAATGGCCAATTATGACACCCAATATTACAAATCTTTCTGCTTGAGATAAAATGGCATATTATTATATCTGATGTAACAAAAGAACTGCCGAAGTCAACACAATTCCGATAATCATGTAGGCATGTGAAAATGTTTAAATTGTGATCGGACGTGATAAAACATGTATCACGAGGCTAAAATACAATTATGTAGTCGATTGTAATTATTAACGCGACCGTTTTCGTGAATATTGTACTCACTTGTTTATAATAATATCCTTTTATCTCTTGTAAAATAAATAACTATAAATTGTATGTAAACTTTATTACGTTTTCGTTGAATAGAAGGCGACGGAAGAAGGGGACAAATCTGCCAAAGTGCAAAACATTTCTTATATAACGGTTCTGACCTCTCCTTTTTTAAATTTTAAAGTGAAATAAAAATATAGATCGTAAGAATTCAGCTGCTTGCTGTCTGGAAGGAAAATTCTGGCGACCGGCTGCTCTGAACAGTTTTCTGTGGATTCTCCGATCAATACCAGGAGAATTCCGGAGCAGTATACAAAAAATGGGCCATGAATCGTGCATTATTCCTATTACATGTATTCTGACCCCTTACACACGCTTACACTTACATTCACTATCACATATGTTCGGAGTCCCCAGTCAGGAGCTTGACGTTAGAACGCATGGTAGCAGGGGTTGTTTCCTGTTGGGAGTAATACCTGAGGCGGAAACGTAGCAAACCGGCGTGTATGT
Organism: Acheta domesticus; assembly: GCA_031308135.1. Lineage (NCBI taxonomy): Eukaryota > Metazoa > Arthropoda > Insecta > Orthoptera > Gryllidae > Acheta > Acheta domesticus. The sequence goes on from JAHLJT010009355.1 coordinate 46,374,573, forward strand.
CGGTTCTGGATCTCATCATACAGTGGACTCGCAGCACCACCATCTCCCAACATAAAACATGCACTGCACTCACGAGATTAAGGATCATAGCAGTTGACGTGCCCGAAAATACCAGTCAATAATAATTAGGGGGTGGATTTTGATGACCTAAAATATTACCAAAAATGATCAATAAAATGCTCTTAAAATGTTTTTAAAATGCCCTAAAAACAAAGAAAAATGACGTCAAAAATATTATCAAAACCACTTCAAATGAACAACTTAAGCTGTTGGGTATGGTACTGATGGAATTGAGGCTTCTTTCTGTTGTTCAAGTGAGCTGAGCTGGCAAACTTTTGGTTTGAACTGTTCTTTAAAAGAAAATCTCTGCCTTTATTTATCGCGAAATCGGCCGAACTGGCAATGGCACCGATAGGCGTCACAGGAACCTTAGATTACGTAGTAGTCACAACAGCTGACTTACAATATATGAGCGAAGAAATCGAATAGGCTACTCAAGAATTCTATGGTGAACTTTTGTTGCATCTCGTAAATATTGTTTGAAGCAAATATCATTAAAATTATATTAAAATAGCGAAAAATACATTAAAAATGACGTATAATGGCAAAAAATTAATAATTAGTCGAAATCGACGAAAAATGCAAAAAAAAAAAAAAAAGAAAAAAAGACCATAGTGTAGTTCATGAATAAAAACAAAACATGAGAAAGTACATATTTGTTCACATTTGACCTGACAGGAAGAGAGTAAATGAAAATACGGCTTATAAGAAGGTGAACTTTACATATCAATGTTAGGGAAAACATTTTATTATAAATCATGAAAAGATAATACGTAGTTCTAGCTGTAGCGTAGAGGATACCAATGTACGCTGAATGCCACGTACTACAAAGCTGGTGAGTTAACCTTCACGTTCGCCGTGTTGTGAAGTTGCCATACTAACTGCCTTGGCTAAAAAACTATTACTTCCTGGAGTGTAGATTACTAATACATAACTTTACGCAAAAAACGCAAACGCTTTACGCAAAAAGATCTACTATGAGGTAAAACACCCTGATAATAATAAGCTTTAAAATCCCCACTCTTTGCAAATGCATTTTCATCTTAAATATTCTGAACTGCACGAATTTGTTTACTTTATAGTATTTGTTTAATCCTACGAGTTGACAGGGACCAAATCTATCAATGTGCAAGAGGATGTCACCTTTTCAATCGCACATACTAAAGAAAATCTTTTTTACTGCAAATTTAAAATTCGTACAATTTTTATAGATTCCTAGAATTTAAGTACTTATATATAATGTTAAACATAAAGTATGTTAAGTACATTTGTGAATATGGCCGAAATAATTAAAAATACTCGATAACTTTCAAAATACTTATATAAAAATAATTTTCGATCACTTTTAATGTATTTTGTTGTGTCTACGAGTAAACAATATTATGTGTCGTCGCCGCACTTTGAGCATGCGTGACATTCAGTCCTGCGAAAAAACGATTGGCAATGATGTAGTCAGGGTCGGCTTACGGCTTCCGCAAGAACCGAGGCCGAAAGGTCCAGAGGTCTTTGTCATGATCTTCAGACCTTGTAGTAGTAAGGTGGCCAGAGCCTGAAACGCTGCGTTCAGTATACAGGCCTTTAGCAATGAGTTTGACGGTCAAATTAAAATAGAAGTTAGGATATACAAAGACATCAACAATATCCACATTGATTAGTGACCACTTTGCATAATATTGAGTCAACGTTCAGAACCAAAATTGATTTAGATTCAATTATGGAAGCAGATATCTTCCATGATATGAATTAAGAAATAATCAATTCACAAGAATTCAAAGTTTTAGTATTTATGAAAACAAGTAATTTTCTTAAGTCATTTTTCTCTCATTAATTATTCTTACAAATATTTTTCGTATATTTACTTTTGTCTTTCCATGTTTTAATGTTTTTATATTAAATATCTCCTTTTGCATTGTTATGGATCCACTGAAGATGGGAAAAAGTGGACTTGGGGTTTTAATAAATAATAAAACTTTGAATTGTTGTGGTTTATTTCTTAATTCGTACGAAAATTGGTTTTCTACGGGCGAATTCGTAGAAGAAACTTACCAATAAAGGCATCAGGAAAATGAAATGAGAAAAAAATAAAATAAAACCGGGCCTAAGTGCATAAAATGTTTGTATGCCTCACTATTCCGACACACCGTACATAAACGAGGACAATAATGTATCTCAGGGTGAATGCAATCAGTCATTGAAGGGGCCCCAATAGAATCCCCGCGGGGCCCCAAATGCAATCCCGTCCTTGCCACGACCTGCGAGAGCAATCTCTCGTACGCTCTACCGCCATATAAGTGCACGCGGCGTCACACGGCGGGCGAGGAGGAAGTGGCGGGAGGAGGATAGGCGGCGCGCCGCGTTGCGCCATTGCATAGCGGCTGCCGCCGTTGCCCGTTCATCCTCATCGGCCGAGGCATTACAAGGCCAAGGCCGCCCCCCCCCCCCGCCCCGCTCCGTGCGCCTGGCGGGGGGACCTGCGCAACGTGCGCGGCAAACAAGCGTCACACACTTTTCCCACATTTGGCCGGATGTTGACGCTGATTAGGTCCATGGGTCGTTGGTAATATTCGGTAGATTCATACGTACTTAATATGTAAACCATGAACATGTTAATTAATAAAGAATTTATTATGCAAGGTGATAAAATAATATTTTATTTCCGAGAGACAAGATAAGCGCATGAGCAACGTGCGCGGCAAACAAGTGTCACACACTTTTCCCACATTTGGCCGGATGTTGACGCTGATGAGGTCCATGGGTCGTTGGTAATATTCGGTAGATTCATACGGACTTAATATATAAACCATGAACATGTTAATTAATAAAGAATTTGTTATGCAAGGTGATAAAATAATATTTTATTTCCGAGAGACAAGATTAGCGCACGAGCAACGTGCGCAGCAAACATGCGACGCACACTTTTCCCACTTTCGGCCGGATGCTGACGCTGATTAAATCCATGGGTCCTTAGTAATACTTGATTGATTCGTGCATACTTAATATATATAAACCATAAACACGCTAATTAATAAATAAATAATTTATTACACAAGCTGATAAAATAATATTTGCCCATCAGCAACGTGCGCGGCAAACAAGCGTCATACACTATTCCCACATTCGGCCAGATGCTGACGCTGATGAGGTCCATGGATCGTTGGTAATATTCGGTAGATACGTACTTAATATATAAACCATAAACATGTTAATTAATAAAGAATGTATTATGTAAGCTGATAAAATAATATTTTATTCCCGAGACAAGATTGGTTCATGAGCAACGTATGCCGCAAACAAGCCTCACACACTGTCCCCACATTCGGCTTGATGCTGATTAGATCTTATGGGTCAATGGTAATATTCGATATATTCGTGCATCTTTAATATACGAATCGTAAACATGTTAATTAATAAATAAGAATTTATATTGGAAGCTGATAAAATCATATTTTATTCCCGAGAGACGAGATGAGCAACTTGCGCGACTTACAGGCATCTCACACTTTTCCCACATTTGGCCGGATGCTGAGGCTGGTTAGGTCCGTGCGTCCTGGGTAGTATTCAATTGATTCATACTATGCACTTAATATATTAATCATAAATACATTAATTAATAAATAATTTATGGCGCAAGATGATAAAATTATATTTTTATCCCGAGCCATGATTAGCGCATGAGGCGATGGAGGAGCTGAGGTGAGGATTGTTGATAAAGTGATGATATTAGTATTAGTTGAGAAGGTGATGATAATAGTATTAGATTTAGAATATTTCGGCAATTAAGTGAAAATGTTTATTCCACTAGAGAGAATAAACACTTTAGGTTGTCATCCATAAATTACGTAACGCTAAAGGGGGAGGGAGGGGGCCTGAGGCAGCGTTACGCTGCATTACATAGAGATAGGGAAGTGCGTTACATGGGAAGGGGGTATTAAAAATACTTAATATATTTATTTAAGGGGCCGTCTTAAAAAAAATTATGGACTGTCCCTTATTCATGATGCGAAGCTTAAAGAATTAAACAATTGCAGAATGTAAATGAATAAATTACGAAGAAAAATGTATAAATGATATTGAGTCCACCGGAAATGTTGCTGTGGACATACACCGCATCGAAAAGCACTGTTCCCTTACTGCTTTGTAGAACCCTCAGATTATTTCCTAGTTCCCAAGCAGTAGTAAGGACGAGTAATCTGAAATTTCATTAACAATGGATACATTCTATAAAAAATATTTTTACGATTTTTTTTTCTTAGGATACATCCAACTCCGATAGGTAGAGATATGTCTGTGTAGTTTTGACACTTGGTAAGACAGCAGTCTGTGATGACCTTGAGGCATTTTTGGGGCACGGCGACTTACAACATCTTGTGTTCGGACAAGACCAGAGAAATGTTTTCTCTTTTTTTGATCGTCACTTTTTGGGTATTCCAAGTTAAAAACATTTTGAATCAAGAGGCTAAGATTTAGATGACAAGTAATTGTCAGGGTTATGCCTCCTTTATTCGCTGGTAATTTGTTGAGGATAAATATGAATAGCATGAAAAAGGAATGAACATATTTTAAGGGAAGATTATTACCAAATTGTTAAAAACCATTAACACCATTATCAGAAATATTATGTATTAATAATGAGGATAAGTAATAGAGTAATCTCTATTGAGTGTTCAATGGATCTTTAGAAAGGTACTTTTAGAAAGTCCAATAGTATAACCTACATAATTTGGGGGAAACGAAAGACTGTCGATTATCGGTAAAGCGCGTTTTGAGAGGTAGGTATTGTGCCACTTCTTTCACTGTTCTTCAAACCTAATGAAAGTTATTGCTTTCCCCGTCTTGCTTGCTGTCACTGTCACGTTGTTAACAAGTAGCAAGATTTAAAACGCTATCTCTACGTCTGATGGTCAGCCTCAACCAGAGAGAACTTCTGCACGAAATCGTGAGGTCAAATCGATTAAACCGACCTGCGTTGAGAGTTCACAACGTGAATCTCCTAAAGAGAAAGTGGGTTCACGGCGACTGCGATCGAGAATTTGTGAAAACGTTTCATCCTTGATTTTCGATCAATTGACATTAAACCACTTGATTGGGAGAGCTAGTAGTACAAGTAGTGCTTTAAAGATTATTACGTTGATTAAAACGTTACTACGTGCTACAGTCACCCGTAGCATCGTTTTAATGGAAGGCGAGTAACATCTGTGACCTACATTGTAGTGTGCATTCCTCTTTAAGCACGCCCCGCCTGACGGCCAGAGGCCAAGTCTGAAAGTTATTTACACAGAGAACGAAAGCAGCGGCTTTCACTTTTTCTCTTTCCCCTGATCGGTGACTGTTGCCCCGGCGGAGGCCGCTGATAATGGAGAGACAGCCGCGCAGCCGAGACCTCTTGCTTCTTGCCAGCGATTCCAAGAGAAACTCTATCCAGACGCAGTGAACGCGGCAGGGAGGCTATAGTGCTTGTTGGGCCCTGAATGTAGATCGCTCATTGGGAGAGTCGAAGAAAGTCTCACTTTCGTCGGAGCGTCTGAGATTATCTTTAATTTACAGTTTTAAAATTTATATTGTGTCTCTCCCAAGAATTGTACTTTCAAACTAGACTTAATAATTAACAAAGATGTTCTGAAAGTATTGGTGAACGTCCCCAGAAAAATTGAGGTACGATTTAAGTACATTTCGGACGAATGAAGAAGAGTTAATTTCTAGGTCTTTCGCTTCATTAAATCATTTCCAACGATGCCTGTGGTATTAAGCTATACCCTAATTACTCTCTTCAATAGTAATATTTTTCACTAATAAATAATATTTTTTTAAATTCTTCTGATGAGATCAATTAATTATCTTATCAAGATGTATTGACTGAATGTCTCATTCATTTTCCTCTCGTGATGAACATAATAATCTGTATTCGACGGAAAAGAATGTGAAATTGTGTGATGTTTGTTATGATTCATATCAGTTTCAGAACTGGTTTTTCAAATTTACTCAACTAGTTAGTTGGATGAATGACTTGATTTACTTGATTCAAGTATATTATTTGGCAGGCTGTGGCGTTTCCAGAGTGCGCATCGGAGAGGCGAGCTGATATGAAGCATGGTTTTCTTGTACAATACATACAGTGATTTGAAGTGCTTAGAGCACAAAGGATAGTACAGAGCACAGCAAATGTGTATATTGAGAAAATTGGGTTCAAAGTTGAGTGACTATAGAACATGCTATAGAAGACATTTTCTTCCACCACTAGAATGCAGTAACTGTTCGGACAATTTGAATTCCCTTTGTATTCTCGATGAAACGGAGTTATAAGTTTACACTCGTACTCTTAACTAAGAAATTACCAAAAATGCACGTATATCCTTTGTGCTCTGGACCCCCCATTTCATTTTACATTCGACGTCTTTCTTTCTTGACGAAATGTAAATCTTAGTCCGAGCGCATTTGGCGCGGCACATTGTATGCTCGCGAAGGACGTCTGCCGCTGCAACGATGTGACACGGGTGGATGGGAAAACGGCGGGAAATAATATCCTCTTGATCGATCCCCCAAATCGATCAGATATTACCGGGAGAGATGCTCAGTGCATCAACCTGATGTCATTGCAGTCCCTCTGACCGGGAGGTCCTAGGTTCGAGTCCCGACGGCGGCAGGATTTTCAACACTAGCTTGTCAGCTAGGTCGAATTCAGTCGCTGTTTGGAGGAGAATTCTAGCGGCCGGCTGCTCTGATCGGTAGTTTTCCTTGGTTTCTCCGACAAACACCAGGCGAATGCCAGAGCAGGACCGGAACAAACGGGCCACGGACCGCGCACGATCTTTCCTTCCTCTTCCTTGTCTTTATCTTCACCCCTTACACACACACTTACACTAACATGCACTACACTACCACATATGCCGGGAGACCAGTCGGCAGCTGGGGCGGTGCCCCGCTGGTGGGAAATACCTGGTTGAGGGTAGGTCGGTGCCAGATCTCGCCATCCTGCGGGGAAAAGATCGTCACTTCCCGAGAAACAAACAAGCACTGCACTTACGGGACTAATGATCGGAGTAGTTGACCCGCCCGGAAACACGAATCAATCAATCGATCAGATCATTTTTCATTCCGTTTGCCTTGATCCATTCAGCAAATGCTGAGATGCCCCATTGGTTTGCTTCTAGACTGAAATGTAGCCTGTCTACGCATGTTTTAGCTCTTAGTGATGTTAGTGGGGAATACTCAGAAAATCATGTTCCATATTCTCGCAGTAGTAAGTTGATTACGAGGAGCGTGATACGTTTAGGTGGAGCACGATAAGGAATGAGAAGAAATCCGTCTCATTTGGTGTTGCAAATATTTTTTATTTCATATGAGCGAATATTTCTAGGCAAATATCGTCAAAAATTCTTGTTGCTACCGATAACCATAATTCAAGTTAATATAGAAAGTATAAAATCTAGGTTTGGGGTTCCAGAGGCAAAGCAAAAGTGCACACACTGCACTTCTCCCGCATATGTCACATACAGTTTCCAAGTGTTTTTCTTCAATCAATCAAATCAATATATAATGAATGAATGATTAAGCTAGGTGTGGGGAAGGGAATACGTCATTCTCGCCACATGTCTCCCTTATCCCCAGGCGTGAATAATAAATAAAGGCAGAGAACACCGCTAGCTGGCAAAAGTAATCAATCCGACCCTGAAATGCCAAATACATAAATCCAATGAGTAAATAAATGGAATATTAATGTTCCTTTAGTTCATTTTGTAATCTACATTATCTGTATTGTTTTTCCTCACAGAAAGGAATTTTCTCCATTGCTCCGAATGCTGTCAACCGCAAAATTACGTTTGTGGTGAGAGTTGGAAAAGTCAGAATCAGAGTTATTCTAGACCAGGGCTATCCAACTGGCGGCTCTCGGGCCGCATGTTGCCCGCGGGGCTGTTCATTGTGCCCGCGAACGGTTATTAGTCAAAGTGAAGGTGTATCCATGTCGAACGAATATGTGCCTAACGCATGCACCCTGCCGGGGTCTACACCCCCTTTATTGTAAAAATCGGTTAAGTTTAGATTTAAGGATTTTTTTCTAGTGAATTCAGAAATTCGAAATCATTCCAATATGTTGTAAGCATGGTATGACCTGATGTCACGCATGGTTGCATCCCCCCCTCGTTTCAGAGCAGCCGGGCAAAGTGCCTTGGTCAGCAATACGGGGATGTCAGGTGTGGATCGCCCGAGTGATGAAACTATGGCCTGCAACCATATTAAAGGTTGTAGTCGCGGCCCTTGAGACCATGCAATTTGGACACACCTGATTTAGACGCAGGAGCGTCCAAAATGTTGAAGATGAACATGATCTATGCTGTTGAACTGGCAGGTGTATCGTTCACTTAGTATGCATTGTCACGTGCACAGTGCAATATTTTCTCATTTAATTTGTGTTAATACTTACTTATTAATTAATCCTGGCATAATAACAGAAGATCAGTCTTGTTCTAGAATATGTCACATTATATCCGTAGAACTCACGATAGAATTATTACCTTCATTTCATAGATTTTCTTTTGCCGAATTAGCTTTGCCATTTTCTGCTGCAAATTCATACCATGTGCACTTAACCTTCAAACAAACGTTTATTAGTCGTTCCAACAGACACAATGGACCTAGTTTCTCTCTTTTTCTTCGCTTTAATTGGTTGTTTCTAATCTATATTAAAACTGCATAGGCCCTGCTGTTTATGTCTAGGATGTTGCAATGTACCTAATTACGAAAACACAAGTTTTGAGTAAAACACCTCACAGAAATACAAGTACAAAAAAATCATATATCTCAATTAACTTCATAACGATTGGGTGGATCTTTCGAGACATTACTAAAGCGACACACAAGCGAATAATTCGCCTAGCGCGAGGAAAGACGTAATGTAACCTCAAACCCTGATGTTTTTTTCTCGGCATATAATTTTTTCATTGTTCATTAATTGACAGCGCATACACGGTGATGGGCATTATTACCGCCATAGCGTGATCGTTATATAAGATTCGCGGGGCGCGGAGTGTCCCTTGCCTTGAATGGTTTGAAGGACGGCGGCGGCGGCGGCTCCTCCGAAATCGCGCGGGCGAGCTGAGAGGGCGAGAGGGTGAGAGGGCGAGAGGGGGAGGGGGAGAGAGCGGTTTGCGTAATGGGCGCGATGCGCCGTCGCCGCCTGCTGCAAGGCCGAGGCCGCACGCGACGCGCCTTACGTAAACAGCCGAGCCCCCGCACCTCCGCCTCCGCCTCCCCACATCCACCCGCACCTCCATCTCCACCTCCGCCTACGCTGCCTTTGCCTGCATCGCCTTCCACCAGGCCTCTTCCCAACCTCCGCCCACACCGTCTTCATCTTCACCTCCTTTCCACCTCTGCCTCCGCCTTCACCTACGCCTCCACATCGACCTCCACCTCTGCCTCTACCTCCACCTTAACCTCCACCTTCGTCTCTACCTCAGCCTCTGCTTCTGCTTCCATCTCCACTTTCACCTTTGCCTCTGTCTCCGCCTTCACCTCTACCTCCATTTTCACCTCCCCCCCTTCACCTCTACCTCTGCCTCTGCTTTCACCTCCACATCCACCTCCACCTCTACCTCTGCCTCTACCTCTGCCTCTACCTCTGCCTCTACCTCTGCCTCTGCCTCTGCCTCCACCTCCGTCTCCACCTCCACCTCCGCCTCCGCCTCCACCATCACTTCCACCTCCACCTATAACTCTGCCTCTGCTTCCACCTCCACCTTCGCCTCTGCCTTCACCTCCACCTTCACTTTCACCTCCACATCCACCTTCATCTTTATCTCTGCCTCTGCCTCCACCTCTACCTCTACCTCTGCCTCCACCTCCACCTCCGCCTCTGCCTCTGCCTCCACCTCCACCTCTGCCACTGTTTCTGCATCCACCTCCACATTCGCCTCCGTCTTCTCCTTCATCTCCGCGTCAACCTCCACCTCCAACTCTGCTTCCACATCCACCTTCGCCTCCGCCTTCATCTCCACATCCACCTTCGCCTCCGCCTTCATCTCCACATCCACCTTCACCTCCTCCGCCGCCATCACCTTCTCTCTCACTTTTGCCTTCACTTCCACCTCCTCCTTCACCACCAACTCCGCCCCCACTGCGCACGCCCCTCTGCCTCCACCACCACCTCCTACGCCCATCCCGCAACCCCGCTTCTCCTCTCCACCTCCCACGTCGCGTTCACCTTCACCTCTACCTCCTGTGATCAACCCGCAATCCTCTTCTCCCCTGACGCCTTATCCACCCCCTCCTCCCACGTCGCCTTCACCTCCACCTCCACCTCCGTCATCCTCTATCACCAACCTCTGTCAACAACACCTGCCTACTCACCTACTTCCTATTGAGAAACTTCGATTGTGTGTGAGTGTGTGCAAGGGCACGTGTTACATTTCAACCGACTGTGAAAACACTTTCCCTTTCAAGTGTCGTCTTTTTATTCAGGACGTTCATTTAGTCTAATATATTACTAAATTCCAATGTGCGCAGATATTAAAAGAAAACTGTGCAGCCTCCAGCCTTGTAAAAGGTACCTGTGGTTTGGTTAGATACCCAGGATTTCGGGAGAAATCCGTAAACGATGAAACAGTTTCGATTTGAACTGAAAAATCAAATATTTGATTGTGTTATTCCCTCCATTCTCATGCTGCGGGGACCGTCTGAATCATCATACTCTGTGATCCACTTCTTACAACACAGCTGACATAATGCGACAGCAAGGTTCCAAGAAAGATGCCGCCTGCCATTAAATACGTGCAATTCACATGCTGCGTTATTGAACAGTAACTTATTTGATATTCTAGATGTGTGAATAACTGTTTTACTGTGTTTCCGAACATACTTTTTTGTGTTATTGCAGTATTTGTTAAGGCTGTAAAATACTTACTTTATTGAAATGTTATGCGAGAGTTTTTATTTTTTTTCTTGAGCAGAATTCGTGTTACTTTTTGGAAAATCATTTTGTGGTTTTGTTCAACAGCATTTGTGCTGCTGCAGACCACTAGTTCTGTGATAGGACCTATACTCTTTTGAAATTGGAAAGAGAAAGTAAGACGTATGATAAGTGATTTCCAGAGTGATTACGATATCGGAAAGAAATGAATTTTAGTTTTCGGAGTTTCTTGTAAATAATTGTAAAGAGTTTCTTTCAATTGTAAATAATGCCCTTCTTCCAGACAACTATTCAATTATTTATAAACAATGTAAATCATTAAAATATACAATTTTTAAAACGTATGTTCATATTTTTGTCACTAACATAGTTCTACACCAATATTATTGTATCGTTTATTGGCTTCAAATTAAGAGTCCAACATACAAACAAATTCATGTCGATATTGTAATATTTGAAAAAACTATTGTTTTTTCGTAAAGATCGATTTTTAAACTAATTATTTAACAGGTGTACTGATTTAAACATTTCAATTTATGGTATTACCGAACATTAATACGCCTAACCAAAGTTACGTTTCAATTGCTTCTAGCCCTCTACCGCGCCTATTAATACTCCCATTTCTTTTGCCTCTTTTCCATGTTTACCTCCTGTTACTTCACCGTTCTTGGTGCTTCCATCAACTCCTATTGAGTATTGTGCCATCTTAACCGCATGTTCCTTCCCCATAACCGTTACTACCCACACCGTTTTTCCATCTGAAGTGACACTGCAACTTACCTTCTCTGCATTAGAGAGTGAATAATGACCTTCATGAATTTCGCTTCATGTTATATAAATAACTTAAAGTCGTCCTCTGAAAACAATATGACAGTTACGATTAGTGTTATTCTTGCTTATTAAATGTTAAACATTAGCGATTGAAAAACGTGCGTGGGGATTGTAAATGATAAATTTCAATTTTAGATGAAGAGATTAGCGTTCTAGTACGTTGAATACTTTCGTTGGAAAATTTGAAATGCTCTGGTGCAAGGATATGATCAAGGCAAAAAATGAACGCAAGGAATAAATAGCAAGTGAAAAAGTTTTTGTTCTAATGAATAAGACGTTTGGATTTATCCAGGGTAATTAATTACTTTTCATTTTAAGAGAAGTTCAAAAACCTTCCCGAAATATTGAAAGTTCCAGCCGTTTGGATGTTTGGCCACATGGAAACGCATCTGTATCCATACAACAAATTATTTCCGGCTGTCCAGAACGTTGCATATGAAGAGTCTCGATTCTTACGTAATTACGTATTTTTTTTGTTTTTTTATGATCAGTTCTCACAATTGTGATCTAGCTGAATCAATGCAATCCTAACAAAATATCAAAAAAATCCTTTCAATCCTTTACAACAAGATTTGTGCAATATTATATATTTTATATATTTCCAAAACTGTTTATTATTCAACCAATTTTCTTGAATTTTATTTCTCAAACATCATTTATTGAATTTTCAAAAATTATTTCACTCCAAAAATTGATATTTTTTCTTACACGTATTCAGAATTGCGTGTTCACGACACAGAGCGCGCTACGTGAAAATGCGATCAGATGCACGCTATCTGTTTGGGTTAATTTGCGATTGCACTGCTGTCATAAATGCACGTGAACGCTGAGAATATTATTTTTAACTATGGAAAATATCAGTAGCGTCGTATTTCTTTATATTTAATCCCAATTTACTAGAGATATTGGTTGTCGCAGACGTGTAGGACTATCGAGACAATACTACAGCGACTGTCGGCCATTGACTTCCCACGTTTGTACGGTGGCTATTATTCCTCTCGAACAAAAAAATTTTTCTTAAAAAAATTTAATCCAGATAGTCAAACAATGTTTATTTTTAAAATTGATTTAATATATGTTTTATGAATGTAATTTCAAATTGTGTAAATTTATTTTATTACTAAATGTTCTATAAATAAGAGACTATTTTCATAGAACATAATATACACCTTTTACAGATTTGTTAGGTATTTTACCTGGTTACACATTCCTTTCATTTACATTTCAATTTATGTACGTATTTTTTCGTTTGATACTACATATTTTTACGGACTCTACCTAAGCAACTAAATTGATAGTTACAAAACTACACTTAAAAGAGATTCTGAAATATATTGGTCTTATCAACCCTTCCCCAAAAACATAAGTAGACATTTTCACGTCTTTAATCTAAGATATTCGCCACACGACCAGCATGAACATCTGCTTCTCTGACATAAACTCATGAAATTGATTTTATTTTAAGAACCCGGAAGTTCAGGTATTTATTTTACCTGAAATAGGGAGGCAAAAAGGCATTTATTTTTACTAAAATAGGCATGAAAAAGTCATTTATTCTGGCTAAAGTAAGGGGTTAAAACACATGACACATTAAAAAATCACATTTTAAAAGTAATTATTGTAAAAAATTAATAATTAAATGATTCGCATTTTTATTTTAACTCCAAAATTTACAGTAGCACCAACGAGGAGGAAACTACCTATTGTATGTAATCTTGATCGCACTTGACCATCCGGTTGACGACAACAAATTTATTTTACTCGTGACCCTGTCTCTACGAGATGCTATTATAGACTCCCTTTTGCATCTTGAAATGGTTGCAGTGAAATCGGAATTGCAGATTTCGTTCTTCGCACTTGTGTAATCGTCAGAAGGGAAGAGAGAACAAGAAGGAACTAAGAAGGGTATAATCATGTATAGACAACTCAGTTCGCAAAATGGGTCCGAGGCCATACACAAACATAGAATGGGATTTCTTGTGAGCGAAAAAATCTATAAGCATCAATGAAAAATATCAAAAATCTTCACTGGTATCATCGTCCTTTCCTTTTTAGATTTTTAACACAACCAAACACTGGAGCCTCCTCGTCCACAGAAAGACAATTCACGATCGTGCCTTTATGTTGTCCAGGATAGCAGGTATGTTTCCAACTTAATAGAGATTAGTGCCATGAGGGAAAAAAATAACGAAAAAGGCAGAAAATGCCACAAAAAAGGAAGAAAAGGGACAATTAAGGCAAAATGCCGAAAATAGACACCAGAAGATAAAATAGGCAGAAAAAGGCCAAATGGAAATATACCAGAAGTACAATTAAGTGATTCCTATTATTAAAAGTATTAAAATCGAAACAATTATAAAAAGGCATTTTGCCAAACGCCCGGGCTCTAATTATTAGTTTTCATTATCCTCCAGTGACTCCCTCAGCCTGGAAACGCTCCAGCGGGACAAGTTCTAATTTCTAGACATGTGTGATATTGTAGTGCAAGTAAATGTAAGGGTGTGTAAGTAAGGGGTGACGATAGGACAAGGTAAAGGAAGGAAAGATCGAGTGTGGTCCATGGCCCGTTTCTTAGGTTTTTTGTTCCGGCTCTCGCCTGGTGTTGATCGGAGAAACCACGGAAAGCTACCGATCAGAGCTACCGGTGGCTGTAATTCTCCTCCAGTGAGTAGATGAATTCGACCTAGTCATGAAGCTAGTGTCGAAAATCCGCTACGGTCGGGACTCGAACCCAAAGACAGCCTGGTCTGTGTCGCAACACAGGCAACGACAATGATAACACATAGCCATTGCATTCATTGCCACTGATACACCGCTAACCAACAATCTAGAACAAAACAAATTATTAAAATAATGTTGGGGCAAGCAAACGGCTGAATGCAGAGGACGGACGAAAAAACACGAACTGAGAGATTAAGATGAAAACCAGAATACACATTAAAGAAAAGCCCGATAATGATGACAAGAACGAAATATGATTAGAACAAACACCGAGAGAACCAACAGCATTGAAAGATAACTTTTACTTTGACCTAGAATGGATCCTACTGTTGTACAAAGTTCAAAGTCACACTTCTGCCCAGCAATGACGGAATAAACATGTGGAAGAATTATTATGGAAACTCTCCACTAGGAAACAATTGCGCGATGGTGTGGCTGTGGCGGAAGAAATGAGAGGAAAGAAAAGGAAAAGAAAGGAAGTGGAAGGACGGAAAAGGCGACTTCATGACCACCATTGAGGTTTATTGTCCTGCTGGGTGCGCCACTTCAGCTCCTTCCCAACAACTCATTTTCCGTATAACAAATAGTAATGATATGTTGAATGTTAACTATTAACGACCTTAATACTGTACTGTTACATCGACGTAACGCACCCAGAACGAGGAACGAAAAGGCACTCTTAACGGTTTGGACACCGTTAATGTGTTGAACAATTCACTGATCACTGGTTTTTTTGTTATAAAAATATGGTATTACGCGAAGAAATCGAATTAGGATTATTATACTAAAGACGTTAATGATTATTATATTCATATATGTCGGAAATAATTATTTACTGCTCTTCTCACTTGCTTAGCTTAAAACCCATTTTTTTACTTTTCCCATACACTATACGTATAGTACGTATAGTATAGGGAATGTTATGTAATGCTGCAGGAAAAAAACGGCAGATTTTCGACCGAAAAACAATTATTACCAGGTCCTGATAACAAAAAAGTGCATATATCCGGTTGCTAAATTAAGAAAAAAATCCCCTAACTCATGGTGCAGTCAGAATCCCTGTTTAGTGGGTCCTAGATACCGAAATCTAGTTGAAAGCAAAACACTGCCCGTCTGTCTGTCTGTAGTTGTGTCTGACTGTCCGTCTGTCCATCTCTCTGTGAACAACGCTACCGACTAAACTGTTCAGCCGATTTTCTCCAGAATTGATATTCCAGATCGATCTGATTGATCTCATGGCCCCTTGAATTTAAAACCGATATTTTAATTTTGGGGACTACTTTACATGAAGCCCCTGGGACATTTCCAAATTTTGTAAATTTTGTGGTTGGATTGTCCAGGTGGTTGGTTTTCAAAAAGTTTGTGGTTTTGTTTTAAATTTTGTGGTTGGATAGACCAAAGGTCATTTAAGAGAATGGCGCAGGTCTGATGTTGGTTGAAAACTCTATATTTTCGAAAATTACAAAAGTTTGAATTTATCTTGAAGTCTTCCTACGACTAGAAAATTGAAGATAGAGATTTTTCCTTCAAATAAAATTTGTTCTCCAAAGTGAGGTCTTTTATTAAGGTAATGTATATTTTTTAGAACATTTTAGTAGTGTTTGCGCAATATTGCGTGCAATATATGCATGTTTAAAAAATACAAAAACAAGATTTTCTCAAAAACGAATCAACCTTTTTTCTTTAAACTTTTGGAAGAAATAGCACTTAATGTACTCTATGAGATGACATGAACGTTATGTTGCTCTATTCTTTTGTTTTTTGACATGTATCTCATGTCGTTAATATTTTAATTAGTGGCAATTTGTTCACATTGTTATATTTATGAGTAAATGTGCTTTTAATAATGTCCTATAAAGTATCTCGAAAACTCAACCGTTTTCTTTGAAAACTAGGTCAAAATTCCGCATTTTCAGAAACGCTCAAACGCCATTTTCTAAAAAATGTCTTAAACATTTCTTCAAACTTTTGGAACGGATAGTGCTAATTGCACTCTTTAATGTGACGTAAAGTTCATTTTTGGGTATTTTTGTTTTTTTCAAAAATTACACAAACCTAATTTTCTTTAAAAGATCTCTCACATCTTTATTATGCACAATTCCAGCAATTTGGAAACATTGTTGTATTTGTGAGTGCATGTGCTACGAATTGCTTCTAATGAAGTTTTTTAAAAACTCAGAAAATTTTTTGTGAAAAAGAACTTCAAATTTCGAATTTTCAGTAGCGCTTAAACGCCATTTTCTTAAAAACGGCTCCAAATTTTTAAAAGAAATTTGCCATTTAGAACGAGGTTTTAGTGTTCTTTATTAGTCTTAAAATAATATTTCCATTTTGCCATTAGGAAACCTTAAAATTAAGAAAATTTCAAAAAAACTTACTTTGGGCGGCGATAGATGGTAGCTGGCAAGAGTATATGGCAATTCCAAATAGCTATCTCAGACCTCAAGGAAAAAGAAAACAAATACGGGAAAGTCCGTGCCATTCTGTAGCATCACTAGTTTGTTACTTTTATTTTTATCCTTACAAAAAGAAGTAGCTGCATAAGAAAGGAATTTAAAAAATTAATTGGTCTGGAATCTTGCTGTATTAGCGAGACAGTTTTATTAGGACCCTGAGTTTTCGATGGTAATTTTAATATTTTAAATTTCTTCAAAAATATTTTCAGCCTCGCCATAGTTAACACTTGAGGGAAACGAAATGGAAAACTAAATAGGCTATAATATTGCAGCGGCGCTCCTGAAAATTTTTAAAAGGTCATTTTATTTATTTATGTAATTTTGTTCTCTTGATTTCCCCCTTTTTTATCTTCACAATTAAAAAAGTTTATACATCGGAAGGCGAAACTCTGGAAGTCATCTGTCAAACCTGAATATGGTTCAACATAAAATCAATTGTATGTATTTATTAATTAGTATATCTTTAAAGTTGTAATGTAATTATCATTGTATTTAATTTATTATCTTTGAAGTATTTCATTACATCAGTAAAATGTAGTAAGGAAGTAAAAATCCTTATTGGAAAAGGGACTCCAGAAATCTAGTTGCCTCCCTCCCCCTCTCGTTTAAGCTGCACATGCTACGCACTTGATGTAGAGCGAAATTAATTATCTTTCCTTTATGAAAGCAAAGAAAGTATCCAATAAACTGAAATACATTACTAGCATTTGAACTTATCAATTGAGAGTATAATTAAACATTTGAATCGAAAAAATATTTCTTAATCGCGTTTATTTAAGAGTACAATAATTGCATTAACTTCCTAGTTAATTTCATTAACTTCCTAACTCGTTCAGATTGGGAAGAAAGATTCTTGCCAGTTAAAAAAACGTTTTACCTCCGTAAGAGTGATATAAAAAAAATTAAGATTGTTTACTAGAGGAGAGAGGCTACAAAGAGAGTTGTCAATTTGTTAACATTGTTGCTGTGTGCGAATACTCTTGTCACTCTGACAGCCAAGAGCATACACAAGACTGGCCGCGGAAGCCTAAGACATCATTTTTGCTGTGTACAAGAAATAACCAAATCATTTAGAAAAACGTAACCACAAAATGAAAAGAGGAAAATAATTTGCTGTTCAGACATATTCCTGGCTGTTGCCAAAAAGGATTATAAAAGGAATGAAATTATTAATAAAAGGAAAGATTATTAAAAAAATTAAATTATATAACAGAAAATAAACATGAAATACAGGAATACGTAATACGTATGTATCATAATTCAAATCGTGATAGTTTGCTAGAAAACAAACATGTTTGCATATGAAGGAGGCATTCGTCGTGATTTTTCTAGCGCTTTTTGTTATAGTTTTGTTCTCGTATATAGTTTCCCTGCTTCATCTTACGCATGTACACCCTTTTTGGATTTGGAGGGCAAATGAAAGCGGACGCAGGGGAACCATAGGTGCCGGTGCCCATAGAAGCCCCGAGCCTCCCAGACGGGCGAGTAGTTCGTGAGCACATTTTGATAGTCTTTCGTGAGATGAGCCTTTCAAGTCTTTCGTAGAATTCTCAGTTTGTACTTCCTGTATTATTAATTATTCAGAACTTTTGTCGTCAGATAATGTCATAGTCAGATAATGAACGTAGACCATCTGCGACATCATTTCCTCCAAAGCCAAAATAACATCAGAATAACTCAATGGATGGAACACAGAACGTGAGTCACTGGATGGGAGTTGTTCTTTAAATAAGGAGTTTCATTCACAAGAGTATTACATAACATTCTGAGAAGTGTCTCCATTCTTAGCTCTTTTATTGATCTCTAATTAATTGAAAATCTTCCATTAAGGGTCAAGGTTCCCAAGCAAAAATTAAACGACCCTGAACACTAACAATGCCGTGCGCTTAGACGGTTCTTGTTCGATCGTGGAGCCAATGACACGAATAGATCGACGATATCGGTTTGGCGACTTCACGAAAGGTTTTATTGTAGTTTCACCGTTCATTGACTCTTGAAATTATTTGCAAAGCAAACTCAAAACTGTTCATGGCGTCCAGAAGATCACAGAATAAATTTTCGACAGTAAAAGATATGCAAGGTGAAAATTTAAGCATAATTCAGTTTGGGAACTCAGTGTTTGCTCAAAGGAGAATTCTGAACAGGGAAATTTCTAATGGAAAAAAAAAAGCATCTTTTTGTTTCAAGTTTCTTTTAAGTACTGTGCGAAGTACTTTTAACTCGTTACAGTGCGTTGACTTCGTTACTGGAAGGTGGTCGCCGCAAGTCTGCAACCGAGAAAGTGGTCCTAGAAAGAAAATGTACAAAACATATCTTAATCTACTATTAATTTACAAATACTAACATAACATAGTTTTTTTTACAATGAACTTGCCTTGATGATCCTGCTTGTTTCGTGCGAGAGAACTTTTTAATTTATTGTGTAGTTATTTATTCACCGTCTTACAGACGGGAAAGTATCGTAGAGGTGCAACCTAATAAAGTTGACGTCTCTAAACTAGTGTTATTCGCACGTTTTACATTTTTTTAAATACAATTTCTCAACATTCATGCTCACATTCATAACTTGCACTCTGAATATGACTCTAACTCACATTCATAACTTGCAGAATGCATCTACTCATCTTCGCCTAATAAAGCCTAAGTAACCAAAGTGATTAGTCATCTCTTGATTTCCCTCTCTAGCCGAATCGGTCACCTCATGATGGTGCAGTGAAAATACCCAGATCGAAATATGCAAATTGCTTTCTTCTAGTCTATTTTTACTGTGGGACGTGGGTGACCAAAGTGTAGTGTAGTAACGTAACCAAAGTGATTAGATCTCTCTTGATTTCCCTCTCTAGCCAAATCGGTCGCCTCTTGATGGTGCAGTGAAAATACCCAGATCGAAATATGCAAATGACTTTCTTCTAGTCTATTTTTACTGTGGGACGTGGGTGAATGACACGACTCGAGCAACCTTGTGATCTAGGATAGCAGCGCGCTGACCTTGGCCCCGGACGCGCGGGCTGTTGACCCAGTGGCCGGTGGTGACGAACCGAATATTCGGAACATTCCACAAGGGGCAATGGCTCGAGCCGGCTGCTATAGGAGACTGGTGCAGCAACTACACAAAGGCCAGCGACACCGAGGCGCAGAACGGGGCGGGGCGACGGAGAGGGAGAGGAGAGGAAGGGAGGGGGGAGGGGCGGGGCGACCGCCACTGACCCCCACGCCGCCCCCGCGCCCCTCCGGCGGCAGCTGCGGGCGACGACCGCCAGGCGCTCTGCGCGCGGGGGCGGCGGCGGGCGGGGAGCGCGTGGCGGCCGGTCGTTGCTCCGCCGCCGCCTCCGCTGCCGCTAGGGGCGCCGCGGTCGCGCTCGGGAGGCTGAGTTGTTTTCTCACTGCAGGCGGTCACAGAGTTATCGTCGGTCGATCTTTTAGAACTTGTTACTTGTTATGGACACTCCTTACGTCGGAACATACTTTGTTCCAACTGTCAAAATATTTCTTTGTTATAAAAGGATTAACCAAACGGGTCGAGTCTGTTCTGTTGAAGCAAGTTGCTGCGGACGCTTGCTATTGTAAAATGATATGAAACATAACTTTGAAGTTCTTGCTATAACTGATGACTTTCCTTTTAAAATTTTAATCGCTAATGACTAAACACTCAAATTTCTAATGGTCCAAAGCATCGTTTCTGCTTCATGCATCTGAATTAAACAATGTAAAAAATAGATTATTTTAGAGCTAAATAAATTATTTACTGTCAAATCTGAACAGCATTTTTTCAACTTTTGACATAAGAAAACATAAACTGCACAAACATATTTTGTAAAAATTGTCGCACTAAAAAAGAACAATTTGATATATGAATAATAATTTCATGCCGATCTAAACTTCACTTCAAGAATACGTAGTGGTTTATTTAGAAACAAATATTTATCAGAATTCGCTTTTTATACTAATTCTACAATCATTATTGAATTACACGTAGCCGGGTATGAAAGTCAACGTCACATAAGAATGTTTCTATAACTGTTTACGTATTCCAACTGTACATTCTATCTTCAAAGTAATTTTACATGGTGAACTGCAAAATATGTAACAAAACTTATAGTAAAGCCACACATATTATGAGCGAGGCAAATGATAATTTTCGGAACTGGCTTCCGGTGAGTTCCTGTAACATAAACCACTGAGAACACGAAATCTCAAAGTTTCGTACTGCAGATGAAATATTTCGTAGTACTCAATGAGTAGAGACCGGATATTTTTGTAATTACATATTTTTTGTCTTCCTATTTACCGTTCTCAAAATTGTAATCTTGGCGAATCATCGCCCTCCTAACACAATATCCAATTTTTTCGTTACACATATTTAGTACAATATTACATATTTTGTGGTTTTCAAAAACATATTTTCTTATTCTATCAATTTTCTTTAATTTTATTACATATCTGTTATGAAAAAAGTATTTTGTAAAAAAATTGAATTTTCCCTTACTATTATTGGTGAAACCTAGGTGTGCAAAAGTATCATCGACACCGCGTTTTGTGATTAATTCTGAGAAAAATTTGCACAGTCTTGGATTACAATAGATGAAGCTTTTACCACTGACGAGAAGTTGTATGATGCAGAGTGTGCATCAACTTGTTCTCTCCAAAATATTTTTAAAATGTTTGTATTAATTTTAAAATAAATTTACGACAATTTTTCTAAATTTAATTTCGTGAATATTTGTTTTAATTAGAGAATTTTAATATTACGTATTTATATCCGATTTTACATATTTATTACATATTCGTACTGGTTTTTATTACATATTTATGTACCTATTTTGACGTTTAATACTACATATTTTTTCGATCTCTATCAATGAGTTTTGTCCCGTGAGTTGTGTGCCCTAATCCACCGCAGCGAGGCGAGGGCAGTGACTCCTCCGCCTGCTGTTCCTGAGCCTTCCAGATCATTCGGCGACCTGCCGACGGGCCGATGGAGACACTACGCATTCTTGTGACTGTTCGTTGAACCCTCGCTCTAATGGCCACCTCGTGCTCTACGACCACAGAACCGTTACATCAGCTTTTGAGATCGGTTTGCTAACTAATTCAGTGACAGCTGATTTGCAAACATTATTTTGAGAGCTTTAACCGGCCTATGGCCCCGAAGTAATCGCTCATTGCGCAATGCAATTATGGACTTTAAAAATATGAATACTGATGTAAAAATATTACATACCCTACTTTAAAACAAAAGCAAAAACCCTCAAATTTAATTTAATGTTGAAATTCTTTTGTAAGGCTGTCACTTAGATTGATGTAAAAGTTCAAGAAGATGACTGTTCGAAATCTTTTTGGATCTTCTTGAACTTTTAAATGTAATGTTCTACTTCAAGGCAAATATTCGCAAGTGTATATGAAATAATAATAATAATAATAATAATAATAATAATAATAATAATTAAAGTGATTTTACCAATATTGCAGTGGTTATTATTATAATAGTCTGCTCTTCATAGTGAATGCTGCGCTAGTCACTATTGAAAGAATTGGTATGTTTCTTTCTCAAACTGTGCGTTCTGTTTTTCTTTTTACAAATTCATGTTTTAACAAAACAATGCCGGTTTTTTTACTATATTCATCGCTTTTGTAATGACAGTAATTGAACTAATACCTGCTGTGTTTGGCTAACGCTACAATATTGACATCAATTAACAGCAGTGGTAGTTTCTCAGAGGCGGGAAAGGAGGAAAGACTTCCCTATGTACTTTCTTCGTTTGGATGTAATTACTTACATAAAATATTTTCTTTGGTGTTGGAGGGAAAATGTACAATATGCGAGTTGATAACTACAAGGAAATTTATTTTCATAGAGTTTTTAATCTAGGGGTGCTTTTAAGCTAAATGAAAACGATCGCAATCAATTGAAGTCTTTCTGAGGAGGAACTCTTAACCTTCCCTCCTCCATATCATTCAGCGCTCCTGCGGCGAGAAGAGGAAACGATTTGTAATGGAGCTATATGGCAGAATGGGAGAATCTCCTCCTTTGAACTGACATCTATAGGCTTCTTATGGAACCAGAAAAACGTGCCAAGGGTAGGTGAGTCATGTAACACTGGTGAGCAAGGATCAGTCCAAAGAGTCAGACGTGGGGAGAGCATCAGGCCGGAGAAATCTTACAATTTGGGCTGTCGGAAGCCACGGAAAACTGAACTGCTAGATCTTACGATCTTGATTGATCCCAAGTAGACACATGTTGTCTGATTTGTTGCGTATTGAATTTGAAGTACGGTATGAAATTGGCTTATTATCTCCTCTTATGAGTCATGAACGAGCCGTCACTGGTTAACGATATTACGAAAAATACTTGGCAAACTCTCTTGCAATCTGCTAGACACCTACATTCCCTACATGTGCAGAAGGAAGAAATATGAAGCATTCATTTCTAAGTAATGAGCAAGGAAACATGATAATAATAGATATGATGTCATTGTCTAATGTCTTCCGCTTATGATATCACTGAACGTGTCTTGCTTGTACACAGAATATTTATCCCTGGTCTGTGCACATTCCATGTCGGAGAATCTGACTCCTGCAGTGATTTATTCTAGAGCTTGAAGAATATTGAAGTACAAAGCGTTTAGGTATATAAACCCAATTTAAAAGGAAGTTATTGTTTATTTTATAAACATCATATATATCCGATAACATTATTCAACAATTTAAAGATAAAATAAAATCAGCTTTTTCAGTAGGAATACAAAACTATCAGCAAAAGATTGACGCATTACGAAGATCAGTTGGCTAATCAAATTAAACTAGTAATGGTACAGAACGGCACAGACTTTCCCGTAGTTAGTTTTCTATTTCCTTGGGTCTCGGCTAGCTATTCGGACTTGGCACTAGTTGTGCCGTACTGTAGCACCACTAGTTTTGTTCTGTATTTACAATTGCTGCTTAATTTAAGGTCATTTCATATTATCGGTGTTTGCATTTCAATATGAAAAAACATTCATTCTCAGTGGTATTGGGCTAAATTCTAACATTTGCTTTCATTATTCAGGGAATATATACTTACGAGTAGTCAATCGGTTTTGGATTAGCATTTATTTTCTATTTTATTTCTAGTTACAAACATTTATGAAATGTTTATTTCGTTTGGAAATAACACTTTGAGCCGGGGATGTCAATGCGTAGTATTTTTTTTCCCAATCTGCTCGTTCTTAAGCGTTCAAACTTATTGATTTCACTCTTTTAACTTTTTTCTGTGTTACAGTGCAGACGAAATTATGAATACAACAGAGAAGAGATGGAAGGTGTCGTTCATGGCTACAAAATTTAATGCAATCAGATAGGAGTTTCATGAGGTTCTGAACAGCGTTTCGAAACATTTGCCTATTTGGGCGAATAATTAACGGAATCACAATGAGGTTCATTATCTAGTTAAGGCAGTCAGCAATCGTTGCGCGTATACTTTTACTTCTCACATTAATCACTGATGGAAATAAGGGGGAAAAAGGTCCAAAACCCGTCGCATCTGTGGTTCCAATTCAATTAATCCGTATTTTTGATCGCATAAACTAGGTGGACATACATGCATTTTTCCTCAATGCACGATGCGTAGACCATGCATAGATCAACAAATGCATCACATCGATCCACTGTGTTTTAAAGCAATTTTAATGGATGTTATTTAAAAAATATTTTATTGAAAAATATATTTTATATTTTATTGAAAAATATTTTTTATTGAAAAATATATTTATTGAAAAATATACTTTATTTGAAAATATACTTATTGAAAATATACTTTATTGAAAATATACTTTCATTTTAAAAATACATTATCATTTTAAAAATATATTTTATTTAAAGATATATTTTTTATTAAAAATATTTTAACAAAATACTGGTCTGAGGAAATTAACCATTTTCATTTTACTCATTTTTTAGACCCCTTTAGGTAATTCCGTAGGGCTTTAACGGTCATTTGTAGGTCATCCAAATCCTGGCCCTGCGCATGCGTGCCGGGACGAGCGGTTGGTCGGGCGAGCGGGCGCGTGCCCAGGTGCAGAGGCCATGCGGCGCAGGGCAGGTGCGTAACGGTGCGGCTTCTTCCAGCGCGGCCCATTGAGCTGTCGGGCGGGAAGCGGCGGGACGGGGCGGGGCGGGGCGGGGCGCCGCCCACCGCCAACCACCCGCCACCGCCACGCACGCGCCGCTCGCACGCACGTCTTCCCACCCCGCCCTCCCCTCCCCGCCCCGCCCGGCACGCGGAAGCCATCAGCGCGCAGTGTGCGCAAGTGACAACGCACGCGCGGATGAAAGGAACAGGAAACACAATCAGCGGCGCACCCAAGAGGGGAGGGCTGATGAGGCCACTCCTTGAAACGTGAATGCAATATATATATATATAGATATATATATATATATATATATATATATATATATATATATATAACTTGTACGTGTTTTTTCACAGAGAAGGTTTAATGTGCTGTTCAATCTGTTGTAACTCCCATTTCATGGGCTGTAGAACGAAACTAAATATTTGCGTCAGATGCAACCCGCAACACAGTCGGCAGGATTATGAATATCGTTAAATAACACCTTAAACGGTGCGTCCTATGACCTTAAAAACGAAAATTTTGAAGGCCTCAAAGAAACGTTTCTCATACCGTAATCTAAAGGATGAAACCTTGAACATTCTATTACAATTTTGCTGGTCCGGCGCTTCCCGATATTACCTCACCTGCTCAGAGATGTGCAGAATCTGCAATTAAATTTTAATGAGAAGGACAGAGAGTGGCAGAAACAGACAGAGGGAGGGTGGGACCGCGAGAGAGTGATGGGAGGGTAAAGAGGGAGATGAACGGCAGAACGTCTGCCGGATTTTCCTAGTTATTTATAAGAAAACATCAATCGGCTGCACCCATAGAAAAATCCTGATTGTGCCACTGTCGATTTGACCGATTATAAACTAATGTTTGCATCACACAGTTTAATATGAAATGTGTTCAATTACAAAAACCTTCCTTCGATACTAATATTATAATGCAAACAATAAATATCGTACTTCTTTCTTCCGTTCATATCGTGGTTACCGTTCTAACGAGCGACTTAACCCGAATGGGCTTGCGGAGAACCTCGGCTTCTACGCAGATATAAGAGATTACGCAAAATGAAAGCGAAGACGGGCCTGCGTAACTAAAGAGGAGTAGGATCTCGTTCCAGGAAAATGTGTATTCGAAGCTGGTATACACGGTACAGTTTTCATGCAGATTGGAAGTACAGAAAACGTGCAGTCTAGACTGCACCTTGACACACCTAACCACAAAATAGAAATGGCAGATTACCTTTAATGAACTATTCTGCTGGTAGAAGCGCTTGAGTCAAACTGTATGTAGAGTCCCTAGATACGGACTCCAACTGTACCTATAGTTTGGTACCTACAGTAGGGACTGTACCTACAGTTTGACTGCACGTTGTCTGCATGAGCATGTTTACATTTTTCATGCGGAAAGCCTACAGTTAGAGTCCGTATCTAGTGATTCTCCCTACAGTTTGACTCTAGTGCCTGTAGCAGCAGAATCATTCACTAACGGTAATCGGCCATTTCGATTTTGTGGTTAGGTGTGTCAAGGTTGCGATTGTGTGAAGCGATATATTGTGATAAACTTTCTTTTTCCCAATTCTTACCTTTCTATTTTTATTCTCTATGCTCCTCATGGTTAATTAATAATAAATAAAGATCACAGCCAGAAAGCACGCACAGAAATACCACCACTGAAAGTAATCGGAAGGCGCAATTCAGTTGTTTCTCGTTAGACCCCCTAGCGGCGGCTTGTGGCGATTCGTGTCGAAAACATACAGACCATGTATGCGCGAGTTTTGGCTTTTATACTTCTGGATTGGGATCTTAAAGTTTCTGTACAGAAACTGTATAAGAATCTGCACGAAAACTGTACTGTGTATACCGGGCTTAAGGATTAGCGGTAAGGGTGATACTAGGTCAAGTCACGGATTCCCGCGTGAAAGAGATTGGTCGGGAGGGAGGGGATTCGTGGGTATCTATAAATGAGGCAAAGTAATGAAGAACTAAATAATAGTAATAAAAATAATAATAATAATAATAATTATTATTATTATTATGGAAATTTTCAAGGCTAGTATGAAGTCATGGAGTACCAGGTTACTAATACACAGCGGGAAGGAAGCAGTAGAAACCAGAAGTATTCAGATCAACAGGGGTATTTTTCAAGGAGATTCACTATCCCCTCTGCTGTATTACATTAGTTTGATCCCACTATCTAGACAATTGTCGCAAGCTGACTTTGGTTATAAGCTCCATGATGAAAGACCAGTGTCACATCGATGAACTTAAAGTGTTTGCTAAGAATAAAGCGATTCTCTCCCAAATGCTGTCTGTCGTGAATGACTTTAGCAATGACATCTGCATGAAGTTTGGTCTTGACAAGTGTGCAAAAATTAATTTAAATAGGGGCAAACTGACAACGTCAGAGAACATTGAAGTTGATATGCACACTGTGATTGAAGATCTTGAGCCAGGTAAAACATACAAATATCTTGGAATTGGAAAATGTAAACCATCTCGAACGACACAATGAAAGAGAGAATTTGTAAGGAGTATTACAGAATAGTGAAACTGGTTCTGCAGTCCGCTCTGAACTCCAGATAAGCAATAGGTAGTTTGGCGGTGCCTGTAGCCGAATACAGCTTCGGACTAGTGGACTGGACTGAGCAAGAAATTCGCACCATGGATCGAAAAAACAGAAAACCGCTAACAATGCCTCATGTTTCCCACCCTCGAGCAGATGTACATAGACTTTATGTGTCACGTAAGGGAGGAGGAAGAGGCCTCAGACAAATTGAGGCCTCCTGGCACAACGCAATAGTCGGGATGGGAAAGTATGTAGTCAGCCATCAAGGTGACCCTCTAATGAGGCAGGTCATGAAATCTGACCGAAGAATGGGAAACAGAGGCATTGTTAAATGTAGCAAGAAGCATTGCAAAGAAAACTATGCAAGACACGCAGAATGACAGAGACACTGAACTTCTCGTGCTACTTAACATGAAATGTAAGACACAAAAATGTTAAAGAAATTGTAGAGAGAAAAAACACTTCACGGACAATATTTGAAACGAATGGACAGAGCTCAGATCAATAAAGATCAATCATTTATGTGGCTTAGAAGGGGAAGAATGAAGCCAGAATCGGAAGCACTTGTAATAGCTACCCAAGATCAGGCCTTGAGAACACGACATTATGATGAAGCGGTTCTCAAAATTTCCCAAAATGATAAATGCCGCATTTGTCAGGAACACGTAGAAACCAGTGATTATATTGAAGTCGTAGGCTTCCGCGGCCGGAGTCATGTGGATGATCTTGGCTGTCCGGGTGACGCCGCGTCGAAGGCTGTGTTGCCGATGTTTCGACCATCTTGTCGTGGTCTTCCTCAGGGCTGGCATTCCAGCCCTGAGGAAGACCACGACAAGATGGTCGAAACGTCGGCAACACAGCCTTCGACGCGGCGTCACCCGGACAGCCAAGATCATCCCCATTGATTATATTGTCTCAGCTTGTCCAATCCTAGCAAAGACCGAATACTTGAAAAGATACGACAGGGTGCGTAGTTACCTCCATTGGCAGATCTGTACCGCCCTCGAAGTTCCAAACTCATGCCCCCAAGTGGTACGAACACTCATCAAAGCTTGGTGACGTCTGTTAGATTGTGTACGATATTGTACGACCAACAAATTCAAACTGATTGCACGACAGCGGCAAACAAACCGGATTTAGTTATCCGGGATTTGGAGAACAAATCGTGTTTACTTGTCGATGTTGCTGTACCTTGAGGCCAAAACGTCGATATTAGAGTTTGGAAATCGAGATGAGCCGAATGTGGGGCGTAAAAGTACAGGTCGTCCCGATAGTCATCGGAGCTCTGGGATTTGTTCCGCAAAATTTGTGGAAGAACTTAACTAAACTCCCAGGTAATGCAAAAGACTGGGAAGTGCAAGAAATCGCTTTATTTGGAACATTTTGCGCAAAGTATTGTAGAGGCACCAACAGTCTCTAGATCTGCTCCTTAGGTAGCTGGTTGCAACCTGGAGTAGATTTTATATTCAACCGACTCATAACATCTTTAGTCGTGATATAGTGTAATAATAATAATAATAATAATAATAATAATAATAATAATAATAATGCATTAGATATCCTTTTAAACGAAGTGAATGTTTAGATTAGTTTTTCTTCGATTTTCAGGAACAAACTCCAAATTTCCGACACCTACAAGTACGACGTGTTTTTGCATCCCATATACTGTTGATCCCCAATTGCGAACTCTTGTGATTAAGGGTTTTCTTGCAGAGCAACATATAAAATGGACACTAATTTTTCTCCAAATCCCGGTAAACAATATCCGAGTAGTTTGCTGTTGTCATACAATCGGTATGGATTTGTTAGTCGAACAATATTATCAACTATCTAACAGCCGTCACAGGTTCTAGTGAGTGATCGTACCACTTGGAGCATATATTTGGAACTTCGAAATCGTTACAGATCTGCCATTGGAGTTAACTGTAGACCCTTTCATGTATTTTTAATTTTCAATTTTGAGAGTCGTTTTATATTAATGTAGTATTATTGTATCATCTTAGGCAGCTATGACAACTGCTTTCAATTCTGGCTTCTTTCTTCCCCTTTTAAGTCAAGCCGTACGAATGATCAGACTTTGTTGGTCTGTATGTCATCCATTCTTTTTAGAAGTTGTCCATGGAGTGTTTTTTCTCTCCATTTTTTAACATTAATAAGTAGCATTTTCTTCTTCTTCTTCTTCTTCTTCTTCTTCTTCTTCATTTCTTCTTCTTCTTCTTCTTCATTTTCTTCTTCTTCTTCTTCTTCATTTTCTTCTTCTTCTTCTTCTTATTATTATTATTATTATCATCATCAATATAAATGTTGTTGTTGGTGGTGGTCTTCTTCTTCTTATTATTATTATTATTATTTGAGGGAGAATTAAGATTGAAGTGAAATTCTTTTCTAAATTCTGGGCGTTTCCGGGTGATTTCGACCCACTGTGCGGCGGGCGGCACCACCTGGTGGCGTTGCCCGCGGGCGGGAACCTCGCGCTGCTCCTGCTGCCGCTGCGGCGCGCCGCCCGCCTTTTTGCCGCCGCCGCCGCTTCTTCACCTCTCAGAGGGCAATACGCCGCGGGGTCGCCTGGAGATGCCTCTTCCTGTTCAGACCACTTGTGTGTCGGTCTGACGTGGCGTTGACGAGTCTTTGCTGACGTCGAGGGGTATCATTGAGTATTTTTTGTGCAAGAATATAAGAAGAGAAACCGAAGTTCGGAAAGAATCTTAATAATTGGCCTATCGCACCTACTTCTTCTTCTTCTTCTTCTTCGTATTATTATCATTATCATTATCATCATCATCATCATCATCATTATTATTATTATTATTATCATTATCATTATTATTATCTATAATATTGATTATATTTTCCAATATTTTATTTCTTATCTCGCGAAATGTATTACAATGTGACAATGTATAAATGAATTGATTGTTAATTTACAAATAGCTTTCTACATTCATTTACATTATTCTCTTCGCAAGTATGAGATCCCAGAGATGGACATTGATTACCTAAATTGATCTTGTAATCAGGTTTTCATTTACATCATCAATAATTTTAATATCAAAGTTAATATTATTGTTTAATACAAAACAAAAAAAATTTCACGAAACTTTAAAATGAGAGAGATAACAATGTTGAGCTCCGACTATATTTTCATATCTTGAGGTCTGTCTTGAGAAATAATGGCAAACATTTCAAGGATGTCGTGAAGCATTACGTATACAGTAATGATACGAGCATTTCAGAGCTTCAATGCGTGCCAAAAAGTCAAACAACCTTGGAAAATAATTACCACATTCTGTGTCCATAAAGCCATTTAATTTCGCAGAGCCCGGCGCTTTCTGAACACAAAAGCGCACTAAAAGACCGAGTAGATCGCAGCACTGTAGCGTCGTAAAGACATTAAAGACGAATTGGGTGGGTACTTGCGTCATCGACGATGATCGTCGAAGGACGACGATTCCGCGCATGACCATTGGGCCAAGTGCTAGACGTAAATCATCTAGAAGAGAAGTCGAGAAGTCATTATGTCTACGGTTTTGTATCCTTCCATCAGGTTTAAACCAATGCAAGTACGACGAGAAAGAAACGTCGCCTACTTTTTTCAATAATTTTTGTTGCTGATTAGGAAATATACCGTGAAGTTTACTTTGAGACATAGCAATAGAACTGCTTAGATAATACGAGTAGAAAATTTTGGTACAAGTTAGCAAATCGTATACCAAGTCGTATGCCAGAGTGTATAACTTTCTGAGACCGTAACTGATTATTTACGTAAACCTGTAAGAAAATCTACCGGGTGAATACACATAATATAATCGTAGAGGATGAGTGAGCGAATCAAATATCATTAATATTCTCATTCCAAACTTGTGTAATGCTATTTGGCGATTTACCTTTTTCCAAGCTTACTAGTCGTACTAAATTCAGTACATACAGTAAATTCGTCGAAACATGCACAACTCACAAAAAGGCTTTCGACCAAAAAACAAGAAAAAAAGATAAGAAAAAAAGAAAAAAAACGACAGAATATCAACACGACCCAGGTGCATCTCCTTTCACTGAGAACACAAATAGGCCATCAGGCTAATTCCCATTTCCCCCGAGATGACGTATATTTAGTTTACCTACCGGATGTGAAGCGCGGTTGGGCAAGGGAGGTATCGAGTTGTCGCGCGTCGCGGCGGCCCGCGGCCGACGCCATGAAGTGTCGCGCGGGGAATGAAGACGCATGGGCCCATTCGTCGCGACGCCCGCCGCTTATTTCGGGCGAGAGCCTCTGGAGAAGGAGGCCGAGGGCGAGGGCGAGGAGCGCGGGCGAGGGCGAACGGCCGCCCCGAAATACGCCACGGGCAGGTGCACGAGCTTAGAGCCCCACGCCACCGCCGCCGCCAGGGCCCGCCACGGGGCAAGGGAACTATGGAAACGTATTCTGCAGACGGCCTCGTCAAAATTCGAGAGTTGCAAGGCGGATCCGTTTGCTCGCTCCTACTCGCTCGAGCGTTTCGTCCTCTAGCGCCGCCGCCAGGGTCCGCCACTGGTGGAGGACTCTAGAAACGTTCGCTGCAAATGACCTCGTCGGAAGTAAAGAGCCACAAGGTGTTCCATATTCTCGCTGGTATTCACTCGAGCGTTTTATCCTCGAGCGTCGTAAGCTCGATCGTCTTACCTGGTGTAGAGCTCATTAGCTAGTTGGAGGCGGTGATGTGCGTCTACGCGTAAAGAACGCTTAGATATCGTATTCTGCGTAGACAAAGGTAATCTATGTAGACAACTGTAATCTACCTTTTTTGGGGGTGCAGGGGCGAATTTACGAAGGCCATATTCCACCCCCAAATCCAAAGGGTATTTATAATTATAGTCAATATATCCAAAGCAATAGTAAAAATATCTAAAGGAGTAAGTTGGAAGTGCAAGTTGAAACAAGACCCTACTGGTTTCTTGAGATGGATGCGGAGGTTGTCATTTCTTCATCAGCAATGGTATATTTTGTTTCACTTATTGAATCGTAAATAATTTTTTTAATATTACATTAAAAAATGCTTCTACTTTTACTACTTGTTATAAAATTTGGGTTATCTGATGTGAAAAACGTAGTCTACGTAGTCTATACGTAAAAAGAGTCACGTAGACTACATGTACAGAGGCGGACAAAAGTATTCAGGCGTAGATTGCAGATTTATTGGACTGTCAATTTTGAGTGATCCATAGATGACAATTGGATGCGCGAAGGTACCATACTGCGAGCCTCGTGCGTTGGCTATGCCAATGCCATCGCACAGTGTGTGTAATAACGGCTATTTCCGTTTTAATCTCATTGGCGTGTTCAACAAGCGTGACAAAAGTATTCAGACACCGCTCCAACTGATAAGAGAACCTCAATCATAAAGCGCGGATCGGCGTCCCTTATCAGTGGATGTGAGGTGGCTGTCCCGTACATAAGACGTACAGAGAATTCGTCAAATCAGTCTCCGAGACCCATATGTCTAGGAATGGTAGGGAAACGACAGTGGAAGAGATAAGACTGTTAGTCTGCACAACCGAGGAAAATAATATGCTCAAATAGGCAAAGTGATAAACCAAAGCCGGAAAAGCATATTTAGTACTGTCAAGAGATGGAAAGAAAAGACAAACGAATGTTAGTCGTCCACGGGCGACCGCAGAAACTGACGAATAGGGACAAGAGGCACATAGTGAGAATGGTGCAACAGAATTCGCGAAAAAAGGCTTCTGCATTAGCAGCAAAACTGGCAGCAGGCATTGGTACCGATGTCACCGTTCGAACGATTCGCAAACACTTGGAACAGTGCGGGTTACCACGCCAGAGTTCCACAGTTCAAACTGGCGCAAACAGTTCGTGAATAAAATTAATGCAAAAAAGCGCATGGTATTTGCGAAAGAACTTGTCAACAAGGATGTAACATTTTGGGACAAGATTCTGACGAGTGATAAATGTAAATTTAACTTGTACAGCTTAGATAGCCGCGGTTTAGTATGGCGCAAAGCGAACAGAGAATGGGAGCCCAAGAACACAGAAGCAAACGTCAAACACGGACGTGGCAATGTGATGGTGTGGGGATGCGTGTCCTCCATGGGTGTCGGGGAGCTCGTAATTATCGATGGTATCATGGATAGATTTGTGTATCTTGGTATACTGAAACGAAATCTGAAAAACAGTGTTGCAAAATTAAATCTGGGACGAGATTTTTATTTATAGGAAGACAATGATCTGAAGCATATGGCGGAAATTATCAAACAGTAGATTCTATACAATACGCCACATCGTCTCCTTACCCCACCGCAGTCGCCGCACCTGAACTCAATAGAAAACATCTGGAATGAAGTGAAAAAGAGACTACACAAACGACATGTCACCAGTTTAAAGCATTTTTGTGAGGTATTAAAAGAAGAATGAAAGAATATCGGTTCGGATATCACGAAAAAGGTGGAATGGAAAGTCCCTCCACAGCTTCATGCGAAAGCGACGGAAAACTGTTCTACAGAGGAAAAAACCAAATACAAAATACTGAATGCTGAATGTCTGAATACTTTTATCCATTATATATTTCTTTTTTTGTTTGTTGCACGCAACGTAAGACGTGTTTTGTCAGCATTTGTTATGTATGTATGTTCGGTTTGACACGTTTTTCACCCATAAAAGGAATAAAATAAATATTTGGAGTTTTCAGCACAGTAAAGGTTCATTTCTATTATTTCCTCCCATGTCTGAATACTTTAATTTATAAATTTAACTAATAAAATTATAGGCTACGGCACAACTCTTGTTGGAAGGTTGGGGAAGGAGTAGTTGACACGTGAAAGGCGATCGAGTTGGAATAATCGCCTGGAAACTGTCGTTACATTCACCACATGCAAGTGGACTGAATGTGTTTGAAAATGCTATTAATTCTTTCCTAATCAATATTGTTCATACTTTTTAAACAAAAAAAAACAGATTGAATTTTGTTTTTTTCATTCTGAATTATCAGCAAGAAAACAAGTTATTTCCGCCAACCTAAGTTGGACTGCAGTTTTCATTCCCACCTTTTCACATAATTTGAACTCCTTGTTTAGACGTTTAAAAATTTCAGCATCTTTAATTTTGACTTGTACACTGAAAATCTTGACTCATCTGGCGTTAAACGCTCGATTGTTTCCACGGAGGGACTTTCCAAACGAAATGGAGGATGAATCGGAGGTGAATGATATGACCATCATCCCTTACGCAGCACTGTCTGAATATATCCTAAAGATGCTCTTTTTTTCCAATTTTCTTGATTCTGACAGTTTTAAGAGTAGAATTAATAAGACAATTAACAGTTTACTACACTACAGGGCGATTTTTGACGTACACTAATGGTGCGATCATGCGACTTCTAGCGGCGCGACTGAGAAGACGCGAAATTCCGTGATATATTCCATCGTGAAAACGGGTCTTGAGGGGTAAAGTTATAAAAACCGCACTCTATATATACCGCGAGGTGTGTGTATTACGGGACAAGTTGACTGGTCCTGGTTGCAATTAAAACGTTTTTAAGCAGAGAAATCTTCAAGTAATATAATATCTGCAAAACAACGTATCTCCGTGAAATAGGGATTTGTATTATGTTTCAATGGAAAACATCTTTCTGGAATATATAAAACTCTTAACCACCGTGTTGCTATATGAATGACGTTGACAATGTAGTGTGGTCACGAATATTTTATGGGTGATCCCCGATAAAATATATTTTTCTTTTAAATGAAAGAACAATGATCGTGTTTTCGAACTCGGTCAACAATCACAAATTGTAATTGGTGTATAAAGAATTTTTTTCTTAGTAGTAATGTAAAAATGCAAAATTTCAATGAATTTAAAAATTCATTTTCGAAAAACTGCCGTATCGAGTTGGGTTACAAAAAACAAACAAATAGTGCTATTTAAAAAAAGAAAGTATAATAGTATTGCAAGATTTAAATATAAATATCTAACAATAAGAAATATTAAAAAAAACTACAATAAAAAAACTTCAATACACTAAAACAGCAATGCGTTGCCTATACCGTGGTGACTTATCACAACATTCATCTTGGATCATGTCTTTACTAATATCCACACGTTTTCCTGAGCCCTCACTTTGCTAGATGCGATATGAGTGGTGAGTTTGATTATTTTGTAGACAGGAATATTATATCAAATATGTCCCTCATTTTTTATGCAAAATAGATTCTATTACACGGAAGCTAACATTTCTGGTTATCAGATTTTTGTCAACCAATCTCATTGTAATAATTTATTCTGAATTCACCTTAAATTAGTAAAGGAATGAGGGTAGGTAATCTGGGGCTCAAGAAATCGTGCGCATGTAATACTGAAATGGTATCATGAAACTGAAATCAATTGTAGAACAACTTCCTGAAATCCGGATTTGATAAACAAATTCGCTTAGACATGCGTTGTTCGAACTTCTTTACCAAAGAAGCGCATTGTCAAAAGTTATATTAGCACAATGATCACAGTGAATTTTCATTCATCTAATTAAAAGGCTACACGTAATAGTAGATGGAGATCAAGATGGATAGCTCTCAATAGCTTCACAATAAGGTAGAGCGCTGTAGCAGAAAAAAATCATTTGCACTTCGGCTTGCTAAAGATGATTTTGACTTTAGAGCGGTCACAACGACCGCAATACAATGCTTATGCACATCTGATGTGATATTCCAATAGTCACTCAATACTACCAAAAATACTAAATAAAATATAGTAGTAAACAAGAAAACCTTGATCACATTGAATTTCCACATTCCGATTCTTTTTTTTTTTCCACATAACCATAAAATTTGTTCGAAAAGTATATTTTTTCTATTTTAAGAAAAGATAACGGAGGTCGTGAACAATTTTCATTAAGTAATTAAGTTATCCAAAATGAAAAGGTTTGTAACATCAGTTTTCAAACAATGCAAAAATAAGGTTAATGTGAGTGTTCTGAGTATTCTCTGAAATGAAAGTGTTGCATGGCAATAAATAATTTGTAAAATACTTAATTAGAAGGAATTACAAAAATAAAAAGGGGTCTTTGTGTAATATATTGAAATAAAGTTGGGTATTTCGTTGTTTATTTTTCATATTCAAGGCCGAATAAAAAGTTTCATTGCTTTGTTCTGGCCACAGTAATGAATGTTTAATTTCTTTTAAATGAAACGATTTTCAGCATGACGTCAACTAGGCACACTACAAATTCTCGTTTCAAAGCCCAGTTTTTCTGATCACTTAAAATCATAAGCATGAGGTGTTTAAAAATCATGTTCTACTTTTTGACGTTGGAATAGATTCTCGCTCTCTAGGGCTTTCATTCAGCCGACGCCCGGTTACCCTTCACATCCCAACTGGAGGCATATTCCACCATACACTCAGTGGCGTAGCCAGGGGGGGGGCAGGGGGGCAGCGCGCCCCGGTGACCATTCTAGGGGTGACACCAATTAAATTATTTTATAATTGAAATTATATAATTTAAATAATTTATATAAAACATTATATATTAATAGTTTTCTTAGTTTTAGTAGTTCAAACATTTTATTGTTGGAATTATATATAATTTTTATGGTTTAGTTAAAAACTATTTATATTAATTTAATAAGTATATATTTAAATCATAAGAATAGATAATGATTTAATTGCAATTATTCTTAATTACATAGAATTTTTGAAAATACTATATCATATGCAAATATGTTTGTATTTTTAATAAAATAATGTACAATCAATGCAGCAATTGATATTTTTATACTCTGTTTAAGGGAGGGTGACACCATTAGCTTCGCCCCAGGTGACACCAACTGAAGCTACACCGCTGCATACACTAGACACCAACACACTTGCGGGCTCCTCTGATCTACAGTCAGCAGAACGCAAGGTCCTCTGCGATAATACATACATAAGAGATAATGGGCAAACAAGCACGGCCCAGGAGGGACTCGAACTTGCGACCTCTCAAACCGAAGCGCTGAGAGGGTAGGCGCGCTTAGCCTCCTCCACCATCCAGGTCGGCAAGAACAGATAATTGAATTCATCTTTCTTTAGCAGTTTTCTTCCAGGGACAGGCGTCAGCAAGGCTCGTCGACGACTAAGGTCGGGGAGAACGTATCTCAGATGACCTCGAATAAGAGACAAGACTCTTTTGAGTTTTCAATCGGTGAAGGGAGGCGTGGTCTAAGGGAGGTTAAGATTGGTTTGTTTTCATTTCTTGTCGATTCCCGTTTCTGTACCAAAAATCTATCGAATGCGCAGTGCAGTCAATGCGAATAGGATCGATATAATGTACATAGTTGCTCGGGACGAAGACCTATTCATAAATATTTATATCGCATATTATCTCCTTTTAAATCTCTGAATTCAAAATACATGTTTTCTATGTGAACTTTTGGTATAGGTTTAAAATGCTACAATTATGGTTTGCATTTACGGGATAATGAAGTTATGATTTACTTCCAAATCTACGCAAAAATCTCGATAGAGTTCATTTGCAATCATTGTGGAACGTGAGCTCGTGTTACAAAAAATATAAGCTATACATGAAGTGTCGTTGTTTTCCCGTCCGCTTTCAAGTCGCGGAATCGATCCTCCCTGGACACCATTTCGTTATAATCTTTTGAAACTACAAACTGAAAAGGCACATTTTTTTCTTTCAAATGGTAGAAACAATTACATATTTTATAATGTAATTATTATATAACAATTTATGTAATTATTATATAATTAAAAGTTTAGTTTTAAACCTAATTAATAGGTTCTCAGACCATGTTATGCTTATCGATTTACAAAAGTGGTTAACTTGTTTTCTCGAGTGAATATATTTTAGCCTATCTATAATTTTTCATTTGTTTATTTTCGTATTTATTATATTAAATTATGCATGTTTGAACAAACTTTCTAGCTTAATTTTTGCATTCAATTCCATCTGAATTCAATTTCAGGGAAAACTGCGACCAGCTTATCAGTTGGGAAGTGGTTTCCATAGTGTATGTAACTGCCATCTGATTGCCAAAGAAATAGTTTTCCTTGGACTATAAGCGGTTTTAACTTTATAAGGATTACGTGGCATTTTGAACAATTTCATTTATTTAGTGGAACTGAAATTTCAGGTTGTTCGAGTTTAAACAAGCAGACCAGTGAATATTTTAAAATTTAAATGACTAAAATCGAATTTTAAGTCTTTCTCGCATTTTATTGACATGATCTGGTATTTTTTCATAAAACAGGAAATTTTTGACCTTATTAATACAACCTCAAAAATTATTTTAATAATTTAATTTTAATTGATGCGTGTATTAATTACACTCGCAAGCATTGCGGATCACGGCACAGAAAAAGTGAAAATAGGAACAACTTTTTAACAATGTTTTTTCAAAAAATCACTCTTATAATTAAATAAGTTTAACAATGGATGTTTTGGAATTTTGTACTAAAAGCATGATTTAGACATTAAAAATTAAACCCGTCCTTCGCTGTCCCTCAAGAAGACTGACAAGCCAACCTTGTGTATACGTGTTTCCAAAGCGTTGCTTTCAATAAAAACAAGGTCTACTAGAGCGAGGATAAACGTTTCTGGCTTGCGGTTCATGCGGCTTTGTTAATGGTGGCAATTCCGAACAGACCGATGAAACGCGTACATCGGGCTTTATGAATCGAGTTCCATATTTATATTTCGATTTTTCTGTAGTGGTCGATGGCATAAGCTAATTGTTACAACTCATGCCTTATATCTTTTTAACAGTGGTAAGCACATTTCTGAGGCCACGAGTCCGGCGAGAAGGACGTTTGGGAATTAATTAAACGAATCTTTTCATAAAGCAAGAAGTGAAACAATGATCTAATGTCATCGGCCACTATAGAAAAATCGAAAAATAACAATATTTCCAACAAGTCCTGGCATTCTATCAAAGCATCGATGATAAATGCATTCCTAGGGAGTCCCATATATATTTGAATAATTATTTAATCGCATAGAAATTGAGTGTTAGAAAATATCGATTATCGAGAGACCATTGGTTCCACTCTCAATTTTCAGTTTTCAGTACTCTAACGTAAGACTTTTCCGCGAACACCCATGGCATGCCATAGCGTTGGCGACGGAGATTGGTGAGGGGTGAAAAAAGAGATGGGGGGGGGGAATGGGGAGGGGAGGGGTCGCCCATGGCGCAACGCAGAGGCCTTATCGCCCGCTCCGCCGCCGCAGCCAAGGTCACCGCGATAAGCCGCGAGCCGCGCCGCGCAGCACTGCGCTTCGCTGCGCCGACTGCGCACTGGGAGTTCTCGAGTCACGTGCGCGCGCACGACAGGCCTGCCAACCGAAAGGGAGCGTTCCCGGGGAAATGAAATAAGTTTCCCACTCAGGAGTACAAACTTTACAAATATTTTACAGATCTTTTATGGATGTTCAGTTTATTGAGACTTAATGCACGAAAGAATTTCGAAATAAATTGTTCAGAGTTAATCTTTCGATTACGTAAAAATTCTTTAACGTTGTGTAGATTTCATGTCCTCAGAACTTGAAAAGTAAATGAAATCAATTTACTTTTACAATCAATTTACACGTATAAATGCAATTTTTAATTGATATCTTTGAAATTGTAGGGGCAGAATTGCTGGAAACAATTTTTGTGCTCAATGTCATGCAAAAAAAAATTGTTTATTTGGTATTAATGAATTTTTGAAACAAAAATTGTACCTACTCATAACACTGAAGAATTTGGGGAACATGTTCAACACTGTATTATCTTCTACTCGTACAGGGATGTAAATAGAATTGATTATTCATATTATATCTTGCGTAATTATAAAATTCAATGTTCTTAGGGGTCATCCATAAATTACGTAACGCTATGGGGGGAGAGAGGGGGTCTGAGGCAGCGTTACCCTGCGTTACTTAGAGCTAGGGAAGTGTGTTACAAGGGGAGGGGGTATTGAAAATCCCCAAAATTTCGTTACGTAATTTATTGACGGTCCCTTACCACTTTCGCTAGAATGTTTTATTAAATAAATCATTCCTCCATTTTTCTCCGCATTCTTATAATTTCATCACAATACAGCAATTGACAAAAATCGAACTAAAACTGTCAGACTGCAGTTAACTGAAATTGCTTTTTGAATAATTGAATATTAATGTTACATATTTAGTTTCCCCTTGCACACTTTTTCTACTGAATCTTCTTGTGCTAAAAATATTCC
The DNA here is from genome assembly GCA_031308135.1 of Acheta domesticus. Classification (NCBI taxonomy): domain Eukaryota; kingdom Metazoa; phylum Arthropoda; class Insecta; order Orthoptera; family Gryllidae; genus Acheta; species Acheta domesticus. The sequence goes on from JAHLJT010009355.1 coordinate 46,415,403, forward strand.
AAGCTTCTATTATATAATACTGTTCTACAAATCTACAAACAATAGTTTTCGAAGCTTCTCTGGTTTTTAAGGTGTTTGGTTCGGCAAAGAGATTTCGTGTACCTGTCTAACACCAGTGCAAGATCAGTTGCCTACCAATCAGGGGCAAATGTCACATTTGTAGCTTCATTGTATGATGTTTCTTGCCATTTGTTCTTTGGTAAAAAGTGACCCCATACATACAGTAGATACTTGTAATCACTTGCCTGTTTATGCACCACAGTTATAATGTTTTAAATATGAAAACTTTTCTGTTTTATTTTGCAAAAATATTTCACGAAAATCATTCCTTCTATGAAGCAGAAAATATAATGTAAAACGTTCCGTAAAGATCAAATTACAATCACCAGGATTAGAACAGACACACGAAACTAAGTTCTCTTTGCCCAACGGATAAGAATCCTGCCATAATTTTCAATTCATGCAATGTACAAACACCAATATCACACATTATTCAGGACTCTGCTAAATATAACCGATCCTTCCAATCAGTCTTACAGAACTTTAATATTGGCGCATTGCTTCAAGACACAAGTCCCCTACAAGAAAAAAATTAAAATTCTGTAAATTAATTAATGACTTTAATGAACTGTAGTACTACTTTTGAATCGTTGTACTCGCTATATTATCATACCATTCACTGACCTATTTTTAACCACTGATGATGTACCTAGTAGTAAACTGTAATGGCTACGTTTTGTACAAAAACGTAAGAGTGTAAACATGTATGTAAACATGTTACCATTCAATGAAAACTCTTGAATTGTAATCTTATAGAATATTAGTAACTTCGCTGTTGACGCGACCATGAAACAAAATTTTAAAAAAAGATGCCTTCTTTTATTTCTTCATTTTATACATTAAAAATATCGACTTTATGTCGCTTTCCTGTGTTAACTCAATTTAACAGGCACTATACTATTTCAGTCTAAATACTTTACTGCAAACCAAACAGAAATAATCATGAAAAATACGTTATTATTTAAAACATGCAGTGCATTGTAGAACGTAGTTTCTATTAGGGTCCTGACAATATGATTGCATTGTTCCCTTACACAAAAGGCAGAGAAGCCGCTAAAACTTGAAACATTACGTTTCATTGCTTCAATTGCTATGTTTGACTCCAATGTTACAAAATAATACAGCATTTGTGAATCATTCAAGGGTAGCAGTTACACAAGCTCTATACTTGGAACGCAGATATACTCCTGCTTATCGCAATATATGAGAAAATTTTATTTTGCTGAAAATTCTATTTTATATTTTTTCTCCTAAATAGGAAGTTGGTGTTAAAGACCCTGCAAATCAAAAACAACTCTTGAATATCCCGTAAAACTTCCTTGCGGTACTTCTTGCTTCTAATGATGTTAGATACTGGCAGGAAAACCCAGCACGCGATTACTCGCCAATGAGGAACTTCCTTAAACGATCAACAATAACATAAAAGTATGTTCCTGAACTTCGGGGCATTTAGTATACATGCGTCTTTATAGGGCTATTGAGTATACATGCGGCGTTGTGCAGATAGATCATTTTAGATTTTGAAGGTTTTGTGAATTATTTATGCTGTGCTCATGATGACACGAAGATTATCCCAAATATTCTCAATGATTTATTTGTATTGAAGGTATTAAAGGTGCGAATTTAGTGAGTGTCTCAATTGCTAATAAATGTAATCTAATGTAATGTGGCTTTATCAGGTTTCCATCAAGGTTTTGAAATGTATGCCAGAGGTTTTGATTAATTGTCTGAATGTATAACTTAGTGTACTTAATGGTTTGACCGATGATAATAGAAAAAAAAATCACATTTTACATGTCCTACAATTTCACGAGAAATATAGATACATTGTGAATTGATAAATGATTCTTGTAAACGTAGGCATGTTTAAAACGTTAGGGGGGATGCAAATACATTTCTGGACTTCCTGTTCCATTGAACATTTTACATTACATATAATATATTTCACTAGTAAATACATAAAATATTTTACAGTGAAGATAAAATAATGACTCATCTCCCCTCTGCCCTCACCTCTGCCCACCTCTCAACCCACCCTACTGCCCACCCATCTACCCTCTCCCCGCCCACCCCTCTACCCTCCCCCCGCCCCCTCAACTCGCCCCCGCCCCCTCTACCCTACCCCCGCCCCCACCACCCTCTACCCTACCCCCGCCCCCCTCCACCCACCCCGCCCGCCCCTCTGCCTACACCTATGCCCACCCATCTCCCCACCCCTCTGGTCACCCCTCTGCCCTCCCGCCGCCCACCCATCTGCACACCTCTCAGCCCGCCCCTATGCATGTCCCATGCCCCTATGACAACGTATCGCATTATAAAAACTTTCTCATCTACATTATGTTCATTGTCCTAAAACGTACAGGACTATTTTAGTCAACCAAAGTTTTGAATAATTATCTGAATGTATAACGTTTTTACCTCAAGAAAATAATTTCTGAAACGGCTCCTATGAATTTCAATTGAATTTTCCTTCCTATTTCATGAGCTTACTACCAACTTACTATAACTATTGATACATTTTGAATTTTTTCTTGAACATTGTTTGCATTAGGGATGTTCCGAATTGCTGAGGTACTATTTTACTGTATTCTGAATACAGATCCTGGTATGCTCTACAATATACCTACTCACCATGAGGCGATAACTTATCGCGGATCTCGGGCATGTGTGCAATCTTTACATTATGCCAAGTGGATTCACCTCAAAGGCCTTGATTCAGCTAACTGAGACGCTTCAGCTAACTCTGATTCATCGACAGAATATTTAATGTAGTTTCACGATCGTAAGTGTGAATGACATCATTAGAACTAGTTTAGTCATTAGAGCTAACTTTGACGTTGGAAACGCACAATAATAATATATTTCCAGTAACATGAAGTACAAAGCACTATATCAATCAGAATGTTCTCTATTCATTTTTAATATGTTGAAAGGAATCCCTTAATATTTTTTTTCAAAATTAGATTAAATTATCCTCCAAATATATTTATGTAATAAGTGACTTGGTTTTTAAATTCCCTCATACTCGTATTTTAATAAAAAATACAGTATTTTAATTACGTACCAAAGAGAACTGATATTGTGCGAGTGTATTACGTAGAAGTAGCACATAATATTTCACCCAGAACACGATAATGGGAAGTACCCCGTGCTTATCAAACCTGTGGAAAGGGCGAGGTCATTTTGATAAGAACAACGGGACGTTTTCCGTAAATATTCACCATATGGTAGTTTGCTACGTCGTTATTTCTTCACTTACGAGTACTAATCATTTGTAATACAAATCTAATAATTCGCATTTTCCTCGAAAGAAGTCTTGGAGAAAATAAATGGAATTTCAAGTTCTTGAAATGGACGTTACTGTAAAAATATTATTTCACGTAGATATTATCAATTGGGCATCAAATAAAGTAATGAATAACGTTCAAAGGATGGAAACATTATAAATTATGAGAGGTTGGAGCTTTCTCGTTGCTCCGTACGAGGAAATTTCTTTGAATCCTCAGGACCGGATTTAGGAACTGCAAAGCCCATATGCCCCTATGCCCCTTTGCCCCTATGCCCCTATGCACCTACGCCTCTATGCATCTATGCATCTTGAACACTCCCTTTGAAAAAAAAATCCTTAAATTTTAATTTTACAATTTAATATAATAACTTTTAATTACATACTTTTCTATACTGTATACGACATTATTAACAATTATTTTACAAATAGAAACATATTTTATGACATTTTTTCGAACATTATTTTTCTCGCAATAAACCAACAGCTTATTTTGTTTGAAAATACATCCGTCCATGATGTCCCATATCCTTCACCTCGTAAAGTTGAAAAGGTAGCATTTAATTTTTTTTAATTGAAGATTTGACATTTTACTGAATAAAGAGGAAAATGTGTAGAAGCATTAGGTAAACACTTTTGTTTCTCGTAAGTCCACGGTTTCATTCTGTTTTTAGATGCATTGATTTGGCCCAATCTGATTCAAGATAAATTCGAAATGTATTTGTCGACGTTTCAGTATTAGTTAAGGCAGAATTAATTCAGTTCACCTACTGAAAGTTATCATCCTGAGGGAATAGTTATCGACATATTTTTAGAGGAGTAGCCCAGCACCCGGGTTGTTTGCTGGTACATTCATACATTTCACCAGGGCGCGTGCGGGCGCATGAACTGCTAAGGTTATTAGTCCCGCATGTGTAGTGCATTGTTGTTTTTTCCTCAGTTGGTGGCGGTGGACTTTCCCCACTGAATGGTGATGTTAGGGTTTCTCCTGCTCTTCATGAAGCAAACACAGATTATTTTACTAATTAATTTATTAAGTATAAATTTCCCTAAATCGGAGAGGAAGCGTCCAAACGTCGCAACCTTCCTGTTACATTTCTTTTCTAAAACTACCCTCCTCGACACTCCTCACTTCTACCAGCTCTCCCCTCCGCTCGCTTCCAAAAAAATGACATTCCAGGAAACCGCCCCTTCGACTGACCCCGGAACGCAGCCTGCCAAATGTCAACCACATGCGGGCTCCCCTCTCCGGGGCGCTCGGCCCTCCCACCTCGTGGGAACGCCTCGCCACTCGCCCCCCCCGAGAAGGGTCGTTATAAAACCCTCCCCTCCTCGGTTCGTAAGATGGGCCTGGCAGTTCGCTAAGCACATTAAGTAACGAACACTACCCATAACATACAAGAACACTTAATTTACACAGAACATTGAATTGATGAAAATAGAAATACACATAACATTTAATAATTCTTAATTTACACAGAACACTTGAATTACTGAAAAATAGAAATACGCATAACATAAGAATTCTTAATTTACACAGAACACTTGAATTACTGAAAAATAGAAATACTCATGACATATAAGAATTCTTAATTTACATTGAGTACACACATCCACAACTTTCAATCGTAAGCTTCATTTTCATGAACCGTATAGGAATTATCTCAATGTACGTTAGTGACCTAGAGTCTCACTTCCAGGATACTTGTTTGCACACGTATGTACACCACTAATCAGCTGATTTCTGATACATTCTGCTGAGAGCATCAGCATTTACATTGTCCTTCCCTTTCCGATGTTTTATTTTGAAATTGAACTGTTGAAGGAACAATATCCATCTCATGATTCGCGAATTTGTAGGTGATTTGGAATGAAGATAGCTAAGAGGATTATTGTCAGTAATAATGGTGAATGGTTTGCAATTATCTAAATAGTACCTTAACTTTTTGATTCCCCAGACTAGAGCATAACATTCTTTTTCAATCACAGAATAATGAGATTTCGCTCCTCTAAATTCCTACTAAGATAGATAACTGGATGTTCTTCATTAGCACTGTTTAATTGGTTCAACACGACACCGACACCTGAGTCCGAAGCATCTGTATGCATGATAAATTCGGAATCGGCTCTGGGAACTTCTAATACTGGAGCAGATACTAAAATATTCTTTAATTGATCAAATGCTTTCTGACAACTCTCATTCCAAGTTATGATTCCCTTCCTAGGTTTTCCCTTTGTCAAATCAGTCAGCGGAGCTGCTATGACCGCCATGTTGGGAATGTATCGGGCGTAATAAGATATCAGTCCACAAAATCTTCTAATTTCAGTTTTATTTCTAGGTGTAGGATATTCAGAAACAGCCTTAACCTTTGACTGAACCGGACTAAGACATCCCCGTCCTACCATATGTCCCAAATAACAGACCCGGTCCTGCGCAATTTTGCATTTGTTTGGTTTGATCGTAAGACCAAACCGATCTACCCGCTCCAACACTTGGCGAATATCTCTTAAATGAGCTTCCCAGGTGGGTGATATTACCGCAATATCATCTAAATAGGTAACGACACACGTAAGACCTTCAAACACATGCCGCATAAGTCTGCAAAATTCATAAGGTGCATTTCGCAACCCGAATGGCATTCTTAAAGGAAGGTAAGTTCCATTTGGCGTCACAAAAGCAGCATACCTTTCTGCGTTCGGAGACATGCCAATCTGCCAATAGCCCTTTGAAAGATCAAATAGAGTAATAAATTTGGCACTAGCGACTTCGTTGATCCTGTCCTCAATATGAGGCATCGGCTCCATGCATGGTTTCGTAATAGAATTCAGCTGCTGGTAATCTACACAGAGTCTAGGTTCTCTATTTGGCGCCTCAACCAAAATCATGGGAGATAACACATCTGAAACCCCCTCTTTGATAACTCCCAATTCTAACATCTTTTTAATCTCCTTCTGTACTATTTCTCTTTGCCTAGGAGAGAAACGATAGCATTTTGTTTTAAAGGAGGGTTCCTCAGTTAGTTGGATGTCATGAATTACTTCATCAGTTTTCCCGGGTTTTGTAGAAAATACATTTTTAAACTCTGCTAGTAATGACACTATTTGGGCAACCTGCTCACTATTTACCCTTTCCTCTAACCTGCTTTCTTTAATCCACTCCGGATTCACCTTCTCTTCTATTTCAAGGATTTCATCATCACTCACCTCTTCATCAATACTGCTTAATAAATCTACATTGTTCACACCTTCTATTCTTTCGTAGTAAGGTTTTAACAAATTATGATGATACACTTGTTGTTTATTAGTGTCATGGAATTTAACCCAATAATTGGTTGGTGAGATTTGTTCTATAATTTCACCTGGCCCCTTCCATTTCACTCCTAATTTACTTCCTCCCAATACTGACAGAATAAGTACCTTATCTCCCGGTTTGTAATTTCGGACTCTAACGTTTTTGTCATAATACCGCTTACCTTTAATTTTAGCTTTCTCGGTATTTTCGATCGCCAGATCTCTGCATCTACGCAACCGATTTATTATGTTAAATACATATTCAGTTACAGGTGTTTCTGATGAATCTGTCATTTTCTGTCCTAGCCATTGTTCCTTCAATAATGTCAGAGGAGTTCGAATTCCCGACCGTAAACTAGTTCGGATGGAGAAAATCCCGTAGTTTCATGAACAGCTGTTCGAAATGCTAGTAGGACACCCGGTAAGAAGCGATCCCAACTCTCTTGTTGTTCGTGACACACGGTTCGTAACACCTTCTTTAAGCTTCTATGCCAGCGCTCTACTGAATTTGTTTGGGGGTGATAAACTGAACTATGCAGTACTCGAATTCCCATTTCTTCCAAAACTCACTTGTTAAATTGCTAACAAATGACCTGCCTTGATCCGATTGCACCACTTTCGGAAATCCGATTCTGGAGAATATTTCTAATAAAGCGTGTACAATAGTTTCTGACTGTATGTCTTTTAATGGAACAGCCTCTGGATACTTAGACATTTCGCAAATCAGAGTCAGAATATATCTATTATCATTTGTAGTGACTGGAAACGGTCCTACAGTGTCTATGCACACCTTCTCGAAAACATCCGTTACAGTGGGAACGAGAACTAGCGGTGCTTTTCCCTTGTCTGTCCCATAACCCACTCGTTGACATCGATCACAAGATCGCACAAATTTCGTTACATCATTTTTGAAATTGGGCCAATAGAAATACTTTTCCAAAGCTTTCCGTGTCTTATAAATTCCCAAATGCGCCACGGCATGATCATGAATAAAAGACAATAGATCATTTCGCAAGCTCTCTGGCACAACTATTAACCCTTCCGAATCATTGTTAGGTGCCTTATATAACAGAACACCTTGCCTGATTATAAATCTATCATCACGTTCCCCGTTGTGTATTTTATCTATTTGTTCTTTCAATTTAATATCTCCTTCCTGAGCCTCAATGAATTTCTCTTTAGTAAAACATGCTATTTTACAATGCAATGGTTGTTCTCCTACCTCATCTGATTCATTTTCAGAATTCCCGAATTCCCTATCACTGTCTTCCTGTTCCTGAGAATCCAGCTCTCTTTCATGCTGCTCCACAATTAACAATTCTTGCTCTCGCTCTTTTTCTCTCTCCTCTTTTAATCTAGCCGCCCTCGTTTTAACCTCATTCACTACATGTTCAATTTCATCTTTATTTTCAGAAGTGAAAACATTTCCTTCAATAAGTCTTTTGTCATTTAATTCATCGATTTTCCTAGCTGTTTCATTCCCAAGCAAATATTTATTAACTTCATGGCTATCAGGAACCACTACAGCTCTGCCGAAAATTTTTCCAAATGATCCGACAATTTCAACTTCTGCCACAGGTAAGAAAACCGGTTCCTCTGCTAGAGGGTTTTTAACCCAAACAGACTCCCCGTGAAGTGACTTCTATCTACATACTTCCTGGAAATCACGTCAATACTAGCCCCACTATCGCGGAGAACCTTAATAGAATAACCGTTAATTAAGTTGTTGCTGTACCTATCCTTCATTTCAAATTGACAATTTCTTTTCCCTAGTCCTGGATTTTGAATTTCTAGTCCTACCTTGTTCACTTCTAAGACAGGTTGCAACCTCTACTTCCTGAACCCTTTCATATTTTCCAGAATCTACTTCACTTTTGTATTTAGGACAGTGCCTTTTAAAATGCCCTACTGATCCACAATAATAACAGGTAAATGCCCTTCTTTTCTCGGCATCAGCAGGAAGAGGAACAATTTTATTAATCTGTGTAGGCGATGATTTTATTTCCCGAGAACCTCTATTTTCTTTTATTTCAAATTTACCCTTTTCAGAATTATTTGTTCCGCTCTTCGACCATTTGTTAATATTACTCGCTTGCCCTCTTTTTGTTCTATTTTCCGTTATGAGCTGATCGCTAGTTTTGAACCCACTACCTGACCTGGCATCATCAAATTGTTGCAAAATATCAGCAAACTCTTTATGGTTTTTAAATTTGGGCCACTGCATCAAAAGCTGCTCTCTTACCTGGTATGGAACTAACCGTTTCATTCTGTCCGACACGAGTAATGATAACAATTCATCTAATGTCTCTACCTGCATACCCTTAACCCAACCTGATAATTTCGTGTAGAGCTCATAAGAAATATCCTTCCAAGTTTGGTTCGGGGTTTTCTTGATTTCGAAAAATTGTTGGCGTAATTTTTCCGGCGTCACTTGATACTTATTAATTAGCCACTCTTTAATCTGTTCGTACGATGCAACTCCATCCATATTTTCGCGAGTAACATATTCAGCCACGGAAGGGGGCATCAAACACGTTACGAAATGAGCCCATCTTCCTATATCAAGGTTATCAGCTCTCGCATTCTGCTCAAATCTTTGGATGAAAAGATAAATTTCTTCCACATCCGGTTGAAATTTACCCATTTGTTTTAACAAGGATTGCCTACTTTCGTGAAATCTATTATTCTGTCCAGTAACAGACTGTCATCTGCAACCGACCTATCTCTAGAAGCCGTTTCAACTTCTCTGATTCTCACTTCAGCCTCAATCCTAGCTAATTCTAACTCTTTTTCCCTTTCTTTTTCTAATTTAGCTAATTCTAACTCTTTTTCCCTTTCTTTTTCTAATTTAGCTAATTCTAACTCTTTTTCCCTTTCTTTTTCTAATTTAGCTAATTCTAACTCTTTCTCCCTTTCTTTTTCTTTTGCTGCTCTAGCTAATTCTATTCTCTCTAGACTCCCTTGAAACCATTCCTCATCGAAATCCGAATGACTCTTAATTGCAATTTCAAGACGTCTTAAGGTCATATTCAGAGGCGACTCAATTCCTAGTGCTTCCGCGAGCTCTAACAAAACATCTTTCGATAATCCCGACATTTTGTTTTACAAGTAACAATGCAATACAATAGCAATAACCAGCTGAATAGTAAGCTACACACAATTTGCATGCAAACAAGGGAAGTAAGCTCACCTGATTTATCAGCACTTTATCACCAGATACAGCTAAATTCTGGCGTCACACAACAAAATACTTTAGTAAATATTCTTGTTCCAACAGTCAAGTTCACAGAGTTCGTTCACCGTCGATCTCGTTCTCCAGTAACCTCCAGGTAGCTTCCGGCAGTTTCCGCAACTCCCCAAGCCCTCTGCTTGATGTCTCCGTCACAGAAATCCGCCACTACTCCCGTCACAAGGCACTGCAAGTCCGTAAGAGTTCACAGCTCTTTCACAGTCGTTTCGTATTTCTAGTCACCTCCAGGCAGCCTCCGGTAGATTCTGCAACTCCGCAAGACATCTGCTTGATATTTCCGCTGCAGAATTTAGCCACTGCTCCCGTCACACGGCAACTGCGAAGCATTTAAGGGTCCACAGCTCGATAACCATCATTTCACGTTCTCCGGTCGCTTCCCGGTCGCCTCCGACAGATTCTGCCACTCTACAAGCCTTCGCTTGATATCTCCGTAACAGAACTCGTCACTGCTCCGGTCACACAACACCACGTGATGGATACCTGGACATCCCGCTTAAACAGTTCGCTCACGACAGTTCATAGGATTGGTTATCCTGTCACCGATTTCCAGTTCAACTTTTCACAAATTCTCACGAAACATTTCCCGTGATTCACGTACATACGTTTCACATAAAGTTGCGGCGTTGCGTACTAATGCGTATCATACACACACATAAATACAGTTCCCATACGTTGCACACACTGGCAATACTTCAATCTTCAATTAACGGTTTTCTTCCGACATCACCATCGCTGCCACCAGTTTTCTTTCTCTCCTATTAGGGTTTCTCCTGCTCTTCATGAAGCAAACACAGATTATTTTACTAATTAATTTATTAAGTATAAATTTCCCTAAATCGGAGAGGAAGCGTCCAAACGTCGCAACCTTCCTGTTACATTTCTTTTCTAAAACTACCCTCCTCGACACTCCTCACTTCTACCAGCTCTCCCCCTCCGCTCGCTTCCAAAAAAAAATGACATTCCAGGAAACCGCCCCTTCGACTGACCCCGGAACGCAGCCTGCCAAATGTCAACCACATGCGGGCTCCCCTCTCCGGGGCGCTCGGGCCCTCCCACCTCGTGGGAACGCCTCGCCACTCGCCCCCCCCCAGAAGGGTCGTTATAGGTGACATCCGGCGGCTACAGAGATTTTCTCCAACAAGGTACCTGTCATCAGCGGGGCACCTCCCCAGCCGGGACAAGCTCTAAGCTCCCATCGGTCTCCCGGCACGTGTAGTAGTGTAGTGCCTGTTAGTGTGTGTGCAAGTAAGGGGTGATGACAGGACAAGGAAGAGGAAGGAAAGATCGCGCGCGGTTCGTGGCCCGTTTATTAGGGTACTGCTCCGGTTCTCGCCCCTTTGGTGTTGACCAAAGAAACCATGGAAAACTACCGATCAGAGCAGCCAGCTGCTAGAATTCTCCTCCAGACAGCGACTGAATTCGAACTGATAAGCTGATGTCAAAAATCTTGCTACCATGAGGACTCGACCCTAGGATCTCCTAGTCAGAAGCACTGCAGTGACATCAGTTGATTTCACCTGGGAAAGTAATCGTGTGTTGTTAAAAACTGAAGCCAAAAGTTGATAAAGGAGTCGATGGTTGAATTAAGCTAAGACATTGGAGTTCTCCGCGACTTTGAGATCGTACGATCTTTCATGGGCTTCACAACTTCTACATGTTTCGTGTTTGGGCTACAGCAGTTGTGTCAAAGTGGTGGCTTTGGTACGCGCCGTGGCATCGTAGTATGCCACGAGCTTCTCTGCGCAACTAGCGTCGGGAAAGGGAACTATTACGAGTAGTAGTAACTCCGTCGTTTTACAATAGGGATGGCTTTGTCTCTGGACGCGGGATGATGAACTGCGTTGAGGGGTGATTTCGTCGTGGCACTCGTACCACGGACTCCCGCTCGTGGCATCGACCTTGACAACATTGGCCTACAGTATTCAGAGGAGGAATGCGATCGTGTTGATCACTTTGCGTGTGGCGTTGGCAGAGATGCCAGAAGACGGCGGGTCAGGCAGAAGGCCGTCATATAAACACAAGCGTTTACAGTTTGGATGTTTCCCCATCGGTACAGAGATTTTGTACTTAGTTGCTAACTTGGAGGAATCATAACACATGTAATTTAAAGCATTTCTTTATATTTTCTTCATAAGCATTAGTACGAAATAGTAAGCATTTTAACAATTTATGAGTTTGTTTCTAATTTTGAATGTATCAACTTCTATTGTATACAATTGAATAAATTATGAAAACAAAATGGAAATGCACCTAAACTATTGCAGTTAGAAATCCATTAACAATGCATTTCACATCTTTTTTATTTTTCGTAAAAGGTCAAAATGTGCTGCTTCCAGGGAAGTTATTAGATTTTAATGACCGAATGGAACAAGCAACCTTTGGTCCAAAGACCATTTGAATTTTTCCCTTTGACCTCGGTTAAAATAATCAGGGTATTGTGCTTTGTATGGTCCAATAAAGCATAGAGAATTCTCTAATTAAAAAATGCGTTCTACTAGTATGGTTATAATATGTGGTCATGTCAGTTCCAGTGGAATGGAATTGCAATGATAAAGCGATAGCTGCAAATAGCATGAAGATTGAAACGACATACCGTGACGTGTTACACGCTATTTTTGCACCACCATAATTATCACTATTGTGTTATCAAAGCTATTTGGTATCTTTCACAAAATTGAAAACACGTTATGTATTGGCAATCAGATCTTGATGATCAGAATGACTACGTATTTCCAAAGTAAAACAATATTTATTTTCCTGCATTTGAGCAGAAAGTGAACTTAGCCTCGCTGATTTTTATTCTAGTATTCCTAAACTTTCTACTACAAGGTTTAGGAATACCCAACTACAAGGTTTCCTTTGTAGAGATTAACTTCACTGTATTAGGAGACCAATTTCCCTTTACGAGACATATGCTGGCTAAAATAAATAAATTAATTCATATACTTGCTTTCGTATTGTAATGTTTGGAAATAGTTCCATGTAAACATACTAGCGTATGAACTCTGTCAAATGCGTTAAAGGGGGTCCACTTTAAAACAAATGCCATAAAAACTGTATTTTCTCAGTTTATAATTCGATTTTATATAATTTATTATATTGATAAAATTTTAATTATTTTAGAATTCGAATAAATTTTATATTTAATGAAATCAATCTAGTTCGATAACACCTCTCCTTTTCGGTCGAAAGAGAGACGAGTGCAGTGCACTTCCTTGGAACTCTTCCTCCTTCCCCCAGGAGGAGGAAAAATTAAGGATTTAAAAAAAATGTATGATGAAAATTACCAGGAGAGGTGGTTCAGGGCACTGACGCCACAGCAGCGCCTCTGGCGTGTTTTGAATTTGCACTAGACTTGTGCATGGGACTTATTTTAGAGCTCCCTGATTGGACAGTGAGGCCGCACACGAAACGCAAATGACACAGTTCTCTGAGACACATACTCTTTGAAGAGACAGACAAAAAGCTGCGGATAGCTGGTGCATTCGAAAAGAGTACTGGCAGGGTGCTTGTGTGAATATTACGTTTATGAAAGTTGGTTAATGTAAAAAAAGGTTTGGGGCTGAATTTTCAACTGGGAGGTGTGACATAAATTAGAGATGTCCTGCCCCTCTCTCTTCAAAGTGTATGTGTTTCAGAGAGATGTGTCGCTTGCGTTTCGTGCGCCGCCTCACTGTTCAATCAGGGAGCTCTAAAATAAGTCCCTTGCACAAGTCTAGTGCAAATTCAAAACATGCGACCGGGAGGTCCTACGTTGGAGTCCCGAAAGTGGCAGGATTTTCGAACACCAAGCGAATGCCGGAGTAGTACTCTACCAAAGGGGCCACGGACCGCGCGCGATCTTTCCTTCCTCTTCCTTGTCCTATCGCCACCCCTTACTTACACATACACCCTACAGTCACTACTCTACCACACATGCCGGAAGACCGATCGGGAGCTTAGGTCTTGTCCTGACTGGGGCGGTGCTATGCTGGTGGGAGATACCTGTTTTGGGAAAACCCTGCTAGCCGCCGGTAGGTCGACGCCGGATCTCGCCATCCAGTGGGAGAAGACCGCTACCTCCTGTGTGAAAAATACACTACACTTACGGGACAAATGACCTTAGCAGTTGACTCCTCCGGAATTACTAACAATAAATTAATGATGAAAATCATGATTGGGTGCGTGGAATGTGTGCTGCAGAGTTCGGCAACGCAATTCATTCCTCTCCGCCGCGCGATACGCCTCTGACTTGGAAACCTCATCTATTAAACAAAGCCAATAAAGCACAAGCCGTCCTGTTCATATTATTTCCCCTAATTAAAAGAAAAACAGCCCTCAAGGCCGAAAATACACTACATTTTAACTGCCCTTCCTCACTTCTAACCTATGGTTCCCCATTTTGGAAGTTGCTGCCCCTACTGTTCTAAACCACTTCAAACTTTTCAAACAAAATTCTTTGTGCTGCAACGAAAGTACCTGGGTTTATTTCTAATAATCAATTGCATAAAATAATTTGAGCTATTCACAACAGTCCAATTCATTTCCAAAATTTCCAATAATTTTTTTTCAAACCTTACCGTCTTCTCCACCCGCAAGTAATTTCCATCTTGGAAAATCCCACACCCAAAGGATTCGGTCCAGATTCCTCAAGGATAAATTTAGACCACCTTAACAATCCATTACCTCTTCTGACCTAATGATATTAATTCCTAACCCTCTACCTTTCCTCCAAACCACCCCAACCACATAATAAGTAAATTGATATTGAGGACTCGAGAGGGAGTGGCCTCACTATTATTAAGGGTCCGTGTTATTAATATGAAAACTCTCTTGTAAAGGGCTAATCTACTGTTTAACCCTTAATTGCGGTCTCTGAGACCGCTGAGGAGAAATAAACGCGCAGCCCTGCTTTCGGGTACGTCGCAGCAATTTTTTCATGCAGTACCTTCCTATCCCTTTCTAAACTACACTCACACGCGAGGCAGCGGAACCAGTGACAACCGTTCGCCTTTGAGGGCCAGCTGAAGTTTCGGAGCGGTCTCGCAGACCTCACACCAGTAGTGGGACTTCTCGTCCCACAGTGAATGTGCATTCCAAATATTTTATTATGGATAATTTTCGTGTAATAATGTATTATCCTATTTAAATGAAGGTTTTTAATGTAGTGAATAATATTTCAAACCATTCTACGAGTATTTAAGATAATTAATAGTGAAGAAACAGGATGGAACACATTATAGCCAGAAATGTACTCGGCGAGTAATAAATAATTATATTATTTTCATTTTACATATTAACAGCAAATCCTTTTATTGTCTTGTTTATTACAGCATTGTTAACGTGAAAAAAATTGTCTAGTGCAACATGAAATGGAACACCGAAAATAATCAGCCTAAAATTTTTGAGGTCTCACAGACCGCACGTCATTGGTAAGAGAAGTTTGAAGGTATGTCACAAGTTAACAGTTAAGAAAATAAAAATAAATAAACAAATAAATAAATAAAAGGTAGGTCCGGATAGCCGAGATGGCTAAGACCGTATGCCGTGGCAATCTCGGACGGAAGGATCGCGGGTTCGAGTCCCGCCTCGGGCGTGGGTGTGTTTGTGTTTGTATGTGTGTGCCGTCCTTTCACCCTCGTTATCATCCGCATTTCATCCTCCATACCCCCAGGGGAGATAAAAATAGGATCCAGCTAAATGCTGATCCCTTAATGAGATAAAATGCACCTGTTACCGAGATAATGAAATTGAGCCCCAGTAAACGCAAGGGTCTTGCACGCTTGGTCCAAGGCGGGTAGAAGGCGGGTAGAAGGCGGGTAGAAGGCGGGTAGAAGGCGGGTAGAAGGCGGGTAGAGGGCGGGTACAAGGCGGGTACAAGGCGGGTACAAGGCGGGTACAAGGCGGGTACAAGGCGGGTACAAGGCGGGTACAAGGCGGGTAGAAGGCGGGTAGAAGGCGGGTAGAAGGCGGGTAGAGGGCGGGTACAAGGCGGGTACAAGGCGGGTACAAGGCGGGTACAAGGCGGGTACAAGGCGGGTACAAGGCGGGTACAAGGCGGGTATTCGTGGGTCCAAAAATAAAAAATAAAAATGCGCCCCTCTGCGCCGCGCGTGGCGCCACTGTGCACGTGGCCGGCGGCGCCCGCTCCGCTCCGCTCGAGGCCTTCGACGCCGCGGAGGGCGCACGAGGAAAACGAGGATGCAGACGCTTCTCGAACGCGACCGCGAGATATTCTGGGCCGGATCCAGCAGCACGCGCACGCGCACGCGGCACGGCCGCCCTCCAGCAGTGCCGCCAACCTCTGCAGAAGCGAAGTTGCGGGCCGTGGGTGGGCCATGCGCGATACAGGACCGCCCCGCGGGCGGGCGGTGAGCTGACGGAGCGCGTGCAGGGCGAGACGTGAGCGTGACGGAGCGTGAGAGGGCAGGGCGTGAGCGTTGCGGGATGTCAGCGTGGCCGGGCATGAGCGTGGCGGGATGTGAACGTGGTGGGACGAAAGCGTGGCTGGACGTGAGCGTAGTGGGGTGTGAGGGGGATGGAGCATGACTGGTGCGGGACGTGAGCGGGACGGAGCGTGATCATGGGGGACTGTGAGCAGTGGCGGGACGTGAGCGTCATGGGACGTCAGCGTGGTGGGACGTGAGCGGAGCGGAGTGTGAGCGGGATGGAGCGTCAGCTTGGCGGGACGTGAGTGGGACGTGAGCGGGGCGTGAGCGGGTAACTAGGGGGCAGAAGCGACACTAGACACGCGCGAGCGGGTACGCGAAGGGTTGATTGATTAATTGATTCGTGATTCCATGGCACGTTAATTACAGCGGTCATTAGTCCCGTACATGTAGTGCGTGTTTTTTCCTCGGGAGGTGGCGGTGATCATTTCCCCGCTAGAGGGCTAGATCCGGCGCCGACCTACCGTTGACTAGCGGGGATATTCCCTCATCCAGGTATCTCCCACCAGCGGGGCAACGCCCCAGCTGCAATAAGTTCTAAGCTCGCGACTAGTCTCCAGACAGGTGTGGTAGTTTCATTAATATTAGAGTGTGTGTGTGTGTGTGTGTGTGTGTGTGTGTAAGGGATGAGGATAGGACAAGGAAGAGGAAGGAAAGATCGCGTGCGGTCCGAGGCCCGTTTGTTAGCATACTTCTCCGGCATTCGCCTGGTGTTGATCGGACAAACCACGGAAAACTAACGATCAGAGCACCCGGCCGCGAGAATTCTCGTCCAGACAGCGTCTGAATTCGACCTAGCTGACAAGCCAGTGTCGAAAATATCGCCGCCGCGGCGACGCCGTCGGGACTCGAACCTAGGACCTCCCGGCCAGAGGGACTGCAGTGACATCAATTGATGCCCTGAGCCATCTCTCCCGGTCGGTACGCGAAGGGGTGTGACGGGCGGGGCGGGGGGCATTGGCGCTGGGCGGGGCGAGTGCGGGCGGAGGCGAAAGTGATGCCCGTTGCACGCGGTTGCGGAGGATCGATGGCGAGGGCGAGCCGCTGCTGCGGCCGCATCGGAGTTAACGGCAGCCGCGCCTCGTCTCTGCCTCACGTCCAGCATCGACCTTCGAAAGACCAGCCCCCCCCCTCAGCCAAACGCCCAGATTAGCAACGAATTCCGCTCGTCAGTTCGGAGGATGAACATAGTGGAAGCTAAATTCCTTTGCGGTCGTGGAAATGGGAGAAATCGATAGCAAAATCAATCGGGTCACAAGCCACTTGTTACTGGTATCGGGGTGGGCAACCTGAAATAAAAAGGGGTGCCACCTATATTTCTGGGCCCTTTTTCTGTTGGACATTTTTGTATTAACGTATGAATATTATACTTATAAATAAATAAAACATTGCTACAAAGATAATTACATTATAACTTTTATAATAATCATAATTATTATAATTATTAACATTTTTTACAAAGGGTTTTATGATGAACTTTTCAGACCTGGATAGCCTCTTCCCCAAAAGTATAACAAAATTCGTAATCCTTAATCCATTGGGTTTTACAAAGTAATTTAAATTATTGTGAAAAAATATTGTATTTAATTAATTTGTTAGTTTCAAATGTATCGTGCTTAAACATTGATTAATTAGTGATTCTGAGCGGGTCAACTGTTAATGTCATTTGCCTGTAAGTGTAGTGCGTGTATTTTTCTCCCGATGTGGCAGTGATCTTTTGTTGTGAGGTGAGATCCGGCGCCAATCTTCCACTGGATAGCAGTTTTTCTTCAACCAGGTAGGGATACCAACGGGGAAACGCCCCAGCTAGGACGTCTAAGCTACCGACCGTTCTCCTGGCATGTGTAGTAGTGTAGTGCATGTAACTGTGTAATTACATAAGGGATGACAATAGGACAAGGAAGAGGAAAGAAAAATCGCGCGCGGTCCAAATGCCCGATAGTTAGGTTACTGCTCCGTCATTGGCTAGGAATTGATCGGAGACGCTACAGAAAACTACCGATCAGAGCGGTCGGCCGCTAGAATTCTCCTCCAGACTGCGGCGTTAGACCTAGTTGATAAGCTAGTGTCGAACAACCTGCCACAGTCGGGACTCGAATCTAAGAAAACTCTGTCAGTGGCACTGCAGTGTCATGAGTTGATGCCCTAAGCCATCTCTCCCGGTTTGTGATTACACCCAATTTACTTCCATTTTTATTTTAATATTCGTTCGTAGAAAATCATCTTGAAACTAGTGGTGCTAAAAAAAAGAATGGCACAGGCTTTCCCGTATTAGTTTTCTTTTTCCTTGGGTCTGGCCTAGCTATTCGAAATTACCACATACCCTTGACACCTGCCATCCATCGCCGCCCAAAGTACATTTTTTTGATATTTTCTTAAATATTTGGTTTCCTCATGGTAGAACGGAAGTTTAGAATATTAAAGAACACTAAAATCTCGTCCAAAATGGGAATTTTCTTTTAACAAATTGTAGCCGTTTTTAAGAAGAAGACTTTTTAGCGCTACTAAAAATGCGAAATTTGAAGCTCTTATTCACAGAAAATTTTTGAGTTTTCAAAAACCTTCATTTAAAGTCATTTGATGCACTTTACGCTCACAAATGTAATGTTTCAAATTGCAGGTAATGTGCATATCAAGGATGTGAGAGATCTTAAAAAAATACATTAGTGTAATTTTTGAAAAAACAAAAAAATCCTGAAAATAAACTTGTCATATTGATGAGTGCAATTAGCACTATTCGTTCGAAAAGTTTGAAGAAAAAAATTGGAGCCATTTACGAGAAAATGGCGTTTGAGCGTTTCTAAAAATACGGAATTATGAGCTAGTTTTCACAGAAAATGGTTGAGTTTTCCAGAAACTTTATAGGTCCATTATTTAAAGCACATGTACTCATAAATGTAATAATGTGAACAAATTGCCGCTAGTATAAATATTAACGTGAGAGACAAGTCAAAAAATTACATTTTTGTCATTTTTGAAAAAATAAAAGGATAGAGCAACATGACGTTTTTTGTCATCTCATAGAGTACATTAGGCACTATCCCCACCAAAAGTTTAAAGAAAAAAATTGGAGCCGTTTTTGAGAAAATCTTGTTTTTGTATTTTTTTAATTGCACATATTGCACGCAATATTGCGCGAAAACTACTAAAATTTTGAAAAAAAAATGTACATGACCTTAAAGAAAAAACTCACTTTGAAGAACAAATTTCATTTGAAGGAAAAATCTCTGTCTCCAATTTTGTAGTTGGAGGAAGACGCCGAATAAAAATCAAACTTTTGCAATTTTCGAAAATTCAGAGTTAACAGTTAAAATCGGACCTATTCCAGCTTAATAAGTGTATTTTAGTCTATTCGTAGAAGAAATTTAAAGAAAAATATTGGAACCGTTTTTGAGAAAATTTCGAAAATGTCCGGGATTCTTTATGTAATGTACCCCCAAAACTAATGATTTTCGAAATCGCAGAACTTCGACGCAGACCAGATAGACCAGATAGACAGGAGTTTCTGCAATTTGGAAAAAATCGTACGCATAATTTAGGCGTTACTGTTGTGCATATACACCGGATGGACGGACGGACGGACGGACGGACAGACGGACAGACAGACGGACGTTTTGCTTTCAATAGGTTTTTGGGTATAAAGGACCCACAAAGCAGGGATTCTGTCAATACCGCCAATTAGGAGATTTTTTTCCTTAATTAAGCCACTGGATTTATTTCTTATCACGGACCGGCAACCCATTTTTTTCTGCCGAAAATTCACCATTTTTTCGCGCAGAATTGCATAACTTTCCCTTTACTACGTATATTACTCCGTGTATAATTACGTATACGGGAAAGTTAAAAGGAAGAGAATGAATATTGACACGAGAACAACTGTCATTCTTCATGAAGGTAGTGCTGCTCAGTATTAGGTACCTGATGGTTTTTTGGATACGACTGCGTTAAGGAAGAAATATCATCTCTACTGAGAGCTAACCCACCTTACGAATGGCCGGAGGGCAAGTTGGCGCATCATGTTGAGGTCTGAGAGCGCTATTGACGTCCAGACCTGCAGAAGCTATTCCTGTGTGGTGCAATCACTGGCAGTTTGCGGTGGTTGGAAACGGAAGGATCGTTATCTGACCGCTTCCCATCCTACCACCATTCCACAAGGTAACGTAACCTGTTGCGTTGTTGGGCGTTAGCGCACCGACCCCGAGAGCGCGTGTGCACATCAAGGCATCAGAGAGAGCATTCGCAAGTCATTGATGTCAATGACGGAAAGGCCTCTGTCCTTTTTTTGCGAAATACCAGAGCGCAAGATGGCGCGCTATAGCACCCTATCGCCCCGAGGGCGTAGTGTGGATTCCTAAATACTGGCCTAGGTGGCTGAGGGACATCAATTACTGTCACTGCAGTGCCTCTGACCAGGAGGTCTGATTATTCAAGTCCCGACGGTGGCATGATTTTCTATTTTATCTAGATAGCTAGGTCGAATTCAGGTGCTGTCTGGAGGAGAATTCCAGCGACCGCCTACTCTAATGGTTTTTTCCGTGGTCTCTCCGATCAACGCCAGACCAATGCTGTAGCAGTACTCTAACAAAATGGTTACTGGATCGCGCGCGATCTTTCCTTCCTCTTCCTTGTCCTATCAACACCCCTTACTTGCGCACACTTAGACTAACATGCACTACACTACCACACATATCGGGAGCTCAGAACTTGTCCCGGCTGGGCGGTCACTCTCTGGTGGGGGAATCTGTTTGGGGAAAATTCCGTAGGCCGAAGTGTAGGTCGGCGCCGCATCTGGCCATCCAGCGGGGAAGATCAACGCCCTCTCGCGATAGGAACATGCACTACACTTACGGCGTTTATGACCAGAGCAGTTGACGTGCCCGGAATCACTAATCATTCAATTCATCCCAAACCAGAAATTGTACAGAGTGTATATAACTATAGTTAGGTGCCGGAAAGGTCTTGACTAGTACCGCGAACGCCAGGTCTGAGCGCCTAGCGCTGCGGTGTCCAACTGGCGGCCCGCGGGCCTAATGCGGCACGCGGTACCAATTATTGTGGCCCGCGAAAGGTTATTAGTAGAGACCGGATTTTTATGTAATTACATATTTTTTGTCTTTCTACTTACCGTTCTCAAAATTGTAATCTTGGCAAATCATAGCCTTCCTAACACAATATCGAATTTTTTCGTTACATATTTTTACATATTTGGTACTGTATTACATATTTTACATATTTTGCTGTTTTCACAATATATTTTCTTATTTTATCAATTTTCTTCTATTTAATTCCATGTTTTTTTATGGAAAGATGTATTTTTTTTAAATTAGCATTTTCCCTACATGATTGGGGAAACCTAGGTGTCCAAAGCATTATTGACATCGCGTTTTGTTATTTGTAACCTTAATTTCCGAGAAAAAATTGCTTCGATGAAGATGCTGCAGTGCATGTTTCCTGGTCGTAGATCTCGCCAGTTTGTGCGGTGGCTTCTACTGCGAATAGTCTGGCTGCTAAACTACTGTCTTGGATTACAATAGATAAAGCTTTTACTACTGACGAGAAAATTGAATGATGTAAAGTGAACAATTTTTCTAAAGGTAATTTCTTGCTATGAAAAGTGGTTTTTAATTAGAGAATTTTAATATTACATATTATATCCGATTTTACATATTTATTACATATTCTTATATTTTCATTACATGTTTATGTACATACTTTGACGTTTTATACTACATATTTTTCCGGTCTCTAGATATTAGTCAAAAGTGAAAGATCCTTGCATCCATGTCGGGCTGGAACATTGTGGACCTAGCGCACACACTCTGCCAGGGTTAACACCCCCTTCATGTAAAAATACTAGGTTGTTTAGATTTGAAGTTTTTTTTGTAGGTAAATTCAGAAATTCAAAATCGCTCCAATGTGTTTCGCTGGGTTGTTCATGTATCACGCATGTACCATCCCCGTCCCTCGTTTCAGAGGAAGCCTAGCAAACCTGCCGAGATCAACAGAACGGGGAAGTCAGGTGAAGATCGCTAAGTAATGAAAATATGGCCCGCAACGATATTAAAAGTGTTAGATGGCCCTTCAGACTATACAAGTTGGACACACCTACCCTATACTCGGCAGATGACACTAAGAAATTAGTAGACACCCTGCCATATAAAATGAATCCTTTTTCATTAATTCGGGGATGTTCTCAACGGTTCTCGTGGCCTCAGAAATGTGCTTACCAATGTTAAAAAGATTCATTTTTTAAGGCAGAAGGTGTAATAACATCGGCCACGTTACAAAAAACGTATCAAGCTCGAGCTCAATCTGGCGCGCAAAGGTGAATTAGCGCGTCCGCGAGCACAGCGTGTGTGTGCATTCGAGCATCCCTGCATAAGGAGAATCCTTGGCCGTTGGCGGGAGCCGAAGACGGAAAGGCTCGGCGTGGCGTGGCGTGGCGCGGCGTGGCGTCCGGCGGCGAGCCAGACCGGCCCAGACGGACGCGGGCGGTGCGGCGCGGCGCGGCGCGGCGCGACCGCGTGACGGTGGCCAGGTGCGCGCAGGCGGCGGCGGCAGCGGCGGCGGCGCGCGCGCCGGCGACCTTGGCGCCGATTCGGCCGGGACCTTCGGCCGACCTCGCGCGGGCGCTGCGTCACCCACCGCCGCCGCCGCCGCCAGCGCCGCACTGGCTTATCTCCACATGGGCCCCTCGGGGGCGGAGCCGGTCGCCCCGCGGCAATCCGCGGGCCAGTGGGTTGCGCGTTACGCGTCCATCAAGATGAGACCTCGGGGCCATGCGATTGGTGACGTACGCAGGCGAGGGAGACGTCATTCGAAAAACAGGACGACTCGCAGATGGTTTGGGGCCGTGTTTTGTTGCAGGCGTCACAATCAGAAATACTATTACAATCAGTAGGGAGTTTTTGCCACCTCAAACGTTGAGCACTATCGATTTTCTGCGCATGCGCAGAAGCACTTAAACTGATGCGATACTTGAACTGCGCATGAGCAGAAGATCGATAGTGCTTACCTGTTCGAGGTGGCAAAAACTCCATAGTGGCGGATCCGGAAAGGGGGGCATGGTGGCCCAACCCCCAAAAAGGCCTAGAATTTTCGTTTGTTAGCTTCCTTCACAAAGAAGAATTGATTTAAATATTTATTTACGTTAGATTTACGTAATTATGTTAAAATATAATACTGTAAAGTATCATATATACACTACAAAAAAGTATAAATATAATCAAATGTTTATTATTTAACAAAAACAATGGTGGCCTCCCCCCAAACTGTTCGCTGGGTCCTATTTTCTGGCTAATCGCAATGTTCTAAGTCGTGTTCTAGCGAATCAGCATCAAGCGATACTTTCAAGTTTAAGTCTGTCAAGATTCATACCGTCCTATAGACATTTTTTTAAAAAAATATCTGTTGCCAGTATTCTATATTTATTATATAATTTGAGCACGATTAATGATGAGAGTTAAGCCATTAATGCTTTTTTGGTTGAACAACATAAATATGCATCTGAATTAACTTGATCTATACATCACCAACCTTTTATTTTGTGCCATATGCTCCTTGTATGTCACGACAGGCTTTTTTTTCTGCGTGTTTTGTGGCTCGCTCCTGTTGGTCCTGGCGGTGACAACCCGACGGCCTCAACGCAGCGTCCCTTTGTGCGACGTTCGCCACACGTAGCGGGATTCCCAGTGGCGCTGTAGTCAGCGTCTACTTTTACCGGGAACGGGTAGTTCAATGTCAAGAGTTTTCCTTCTTTTTCGTCGTTGTTTTTCGACTCCATTTTTGGTGGCGCTCATGCAAGGTCGAGCGGGCCTCTCTGCAGCTCTGACGGTGCTGGTGGAGATTTCACGATCAAGGAGAGGCCTTACGAAATGGATTGGTCAGCCTTACCGTGGACCGGAAAGGATAGCAAGGTAATGTTCCAAGAGGTTACGTCGTGCAGGAAGTGCTTTGGAATTCCCCTAAATGAACTGGGGTTTACTTTACATGCACGAAAACAGGAAAGCTGTTATCTTTAAACAAGCAACACCTATTCTATTGAATTTTTTCATAAATTGTCTTCATTTCTAAAGTGTATTATCAATAATATGAAAAACTCCTCACATCGGCATTTAAAATTATTCAAAATTGAATAGACCAAATTAGATAAATTTAAAAGGCAAATTCATATTTTTTATGCTTCAAGCTCTTTCAAGATGGATACAGCCTTGCATTATATGTTTAAATGTAGAGAATGAAAAGTCATTTGTTCAAATTAACTAAACATTAGAGATCATGAGTTTGATTGTTTGAAATCGAATAGGTACTTTCATTTACTCAGCAAAATGGCACCATTATATCTTCGGATATAAGCGTATTTATTCTATTCTAGTTTTGTAGCGACAAAAGGGAGTTAAAAATGGTTATCTCACGCTTCGTTATTGGTTCATTGAATCACATTTATTCGCCACAGTCATTGCGGAACGGATAATTCACATGTAAATAAAAAACTTTTATGCCTTTTTGACTTAGTTACTGCGTGTAGTAGTATTGTGTCGTAGGCACAAATTTCGAAGAAACGAAATAGCAGTGTAAATTTCGAAGAAACGAAATAGTACTTACAAACAAGTAGTAGTAACTGAAGAGAACTCTCTTCAACAACGAAACTAACCAA
Organism: Acheta domesticus; assembly: GCA_031308135.1. Taxonomy (NCBI): domain Eukaryota; kingdom Metazoa; phylum Arthropoda; class Insecta; order Orthoptera; family Gryllidae; genus Acheta; species Acheta domesticus. The sequence goes on from JAHLJT010009355.1 coordinate 46,440,374, forward strand.
ATTTTTATTAGAAATGCAAAGAAACTTTATTTCGCGATTTCCATTCGAGTTTCCATTAAATAGTAAGTAGAAATATGTTTCAACATTGAGAAAGAGTCAGCAAACGGATGCCCAGCTTTCCGATGAAAAGAAAAATCTCTTATCATCTTGCACTTATTTGACGATTCCTCTGTAAAGATATGCTTGATGATTCTGAAGGAATGTAAAACGTCAGAGCGATAAGACACCAACGACATGTGTGTCTGTACAAGAGTGTATACCTTGTTCAAAGTACCCTTATTTGGCATTGCGTCACACACAGTTTTATTCGTTGTACTCGTACTTAACTTCTACCGCACTATTTCAAAGGTTTCCTGAGAAATCCTGTGATAACATCCTCAATTTATTTCAGGAGACTAAGCAATGGAACGAATTTTGAAATATATCAAGTGCTTCAGTGCGTGTGGAGGTGGGCAAGGAATCAGACAAAAAATTAAAATTCAACTTGTGCAGAGAGACCCCGCTCATATATTAAATCAATGAAAATAAAATGCAACGATGATGAAATAACTTCACCAAAGCAACGAAGAGAAAATCCGCATCAGTGCTTCGGTGTCCAACGGAAGGTCTAATGAACAAAAACCGTCATTGCATAATGAATGCCCTAGATCAGCGGCAACAAATCGTTCCATCACTCTCGCCGCTTGTTTGCCCCAGTTGGCGCTTTCGCCAGCGCGTGCCCGCCTGCAGCCCTCGCGTGGGCCAAGGGCCGGGGGCGGGGCTCGCCCTTGGGCGTGGGCGGCGCAGGGCCAAGGGCCAAGGGCCGCGTGTGCGCGTGCGCGTGCTCTAGCGGATCGATGGCGCAGCGCCGCACCGCCACCGCCACTACCACCGTTGCCACCGAAAAAGCCATCGCCAAAGCCAAAGCTACCGCCAACGCCAACGCCACTGACGCTGCCATCGCCACCGCCACCGCCGCCAACGCTACCGCTGCCGCTTGCCACCGTTGCCACCCCCATCCCCCGTACCCATCCCCATCCCAGCCATCGCCATCGCAACCGCTACCGCCATTGTCAGCGCCAGCGCTACCGCCATCGCGACCACCACCGTCGCCACCGAAACAGCCATCACCGAAGCCAACGCCAACGCCAACGCCACTGCCGCTGCCAATGCCTCCGACGCTGCCAACGCCACTGCCACCGCTACCGCTGTCGCTGCCTCTGGCATGTTTGCCGCCCCCCGACGCCGCCCCGCCCCCGTCACCATCACCGTCCCCATCCCCATCCCCATCTCCAACCCCATCCCCGCCACCGCCACTGTCGCCGCCACCGTCACCGACGCTGCCACCACCACCGCCACCGTCGCCATGGCCACCTCCAGCGCCACCGCCACTGCCGCGGCCACCACCGTCTCCGCCCCCGCCACTGCCGCCGCCACTGTCCCCCCGGCCACCATCGCCACCGCCAATGTCACCGCCATCGCCACCGCCACCGTCGCCGCCACCGCCAACGCCACCGCCGCCGCCGCCGCTGACGCAACGTGCGGCGCGGCGCGGCGCGGCGCTGGCGTCGCAGGCGTCGGTCGCGGCGCGGCGCGGCGCCGAGTATGCGGAAACCCTCCAAGGCCAAGGCCGCGCCGCCGCCTCCGCCGCCGCCCCTCCCCCCCGCGCACCCGGCCGCACGAGGCGAGCGGCGTGACGCGGCACACTGGTCCCGAATGCACTGATAAGCGCAAATGGCAGAAACAGGTGAGAGTGAACGGAGAGAAGAGGGAGAGACGGGAAGAGGATGTTGGTCACGGGGTTTGAAGGGGTGGGTTAGAGAGCAATGGTCGGGAGGTTGACGGAATGGGGAGTGTGAGTATGGAAACACAGAGTGAGAGAGAGAGAGAGAGAGAGAGAGAGAGAGAGAGAGAGAAGATTAATGGGGAAGAGGAAAGAAGAGTAAGATATAGGGAAATGTGAAAGAGATAGGGAGAAAGAAGAAGGGGGGAGAGGGGGGAATGCAGTTAGAAATAAGACGAATGTTAGAGAGAGAGGGGGGAGAGAAACGAAAGGGATGATAAGAGGAGTAAAAGGGGAAAGGCAAAATGAAGGAGAGGGAGGGAGGGAGGGAGGGAGGGAGGGAGGAAGGGTGGAGCAGGTCAGGGAGAACGACAGAAGACGGGGAAGGTAGAGGGCCAGGGAGCGGGACAGACATCAGAGAATAAGTGAAAGCATGTTTCCTCAACTTTTGGAGATAAAGAACGAGATAATAGATCATTCCTCATATGTAACAGTCCGTCGGCAGTGATAAAACAGGACCTCAACGAAGCTTGAAAATACGAGAACACCTTGGACGGCTTAAAATTTGCAGCATCCAATGCATCCGACCCCGAAATCGGTCACTTCCTGTAGGATCTATTGCAGGGAAGATTCACGTTGATAAAATACTGCAACTTCAGTCTGATGCAACTTCTGACATAAACAAATGGCGAAAATCGGAAAAGAAAAGAGACTGGTCACGATATCGTTTATTTCGTACTGTCGATTGCATTGGCTCTTTGGGTGGTTGTGTTTAAATGCAGAAAATTGATTCAAAAAGATTTAAACAATCACCTCAACCACAGCTGAAACATATGAAATGAAATGAAAGAAAGGGGATAAAAGTCACTGAAAAATATGTGTACAAAACGGAATTCTGTATCTTGTTTTTATTTTGTTTTATAGAACTTACGACCCTATACATTGATTTTCGTATACTGAAAGTTCGCTTTAATCTTGTTTTTATTTTGTTTTATAGAACTTACGACACTATACATTGTTTTTCGTATATTGAAAGTCCGCTTGAAATCGCAGGAAACGTATTGCGCGCTTTATATGTCATTCGGGCTCACTGTGCGGTACCGACGCGGTGCCTCGCATTGCTGCTGCTGCTGCTGTTTTGTTATCGCGCTGGCTTAACTGCATTGCGCCCGGGATGCCACGAAGCGGCTCCTTCGGTCACGGAGCGGTCACGTTTGGAGATGGAAAAACACGGCAGCCATAAAACGTTCGGTCACACGACCAGCATGCGGCCGACATTTCGACGACGCTTAAGTCACACAACGTTGCGTGAACATAAGATTTTGTTGAAATAAAAACTCATTTAAATTGTGGTGTGGAATATTTGTGAAGGTCATACAGAATTTGTGTGTGTGTGTGCGGGGAAATTAAACTCTCCTTTTAGAATTATTAAAGAAATTCTTCTCAAAATGGTTAAAATGAATTAATGTGGATGAAATGATTGTCAACAATGCTGAAACGAATTGAAATCTTCAAAAACGTCCGTATGAATATGTCGAATTAAATATTAACATTCCACTATCGGGGTTTCAGTAAGTATTTTATTGGGTATCAGTCATGTGTATCGTATTGGAATTTTCGACTGTCTCTGGGATGCATTGACTAAGGAGTTTTCGTGATAAGTGGCACCAAATTCTTTTTTTTTATTTAGTATTCTGTTTGTTCGGCATTACTGCCTTCCAAGGAAGTATTATAGTGGATATTTAAGAACTTTTAGAGTCCGTCACTCATTGCATAACTGCCTTGTTTGGCTAACGATATTAATGTATTTTGTAACTTTTGTTATCTTTTGTTTGAAAATAACAAATATAGTAATGAAATTTATTATTTATTTAAAATATTCTAAATCTTTCTGAATTACGGAGGTTTAAATATGTCTCTAGGGAAAAGAGATTTAATTCTGTTTGGTGCATTATAAGATTGGCCAAATACTAAGGTGTGTTTAAATATCTACTGCACCTGATGAGTTATATACTGCTTTTTAGAGTAATTCTATAGCGCCTCGAATAATTAAACCCATTGCATGAATACAACTAAAACGAATTGGAGGGTGAAGGGTACAAGTTGTCAATTTGCTTCCGAGGCCTTTCGAAAACAAATATACAGTAAACTAAGGGAAATGACGAGACAAAAATGTTCATTGTGTTTACTAACTGATGATGAGATTAATCATTTATACACATACGTAGCTTCTGACTGTACTTTGTCAGTTGATCCAATTAAATGGGGCCAATAAACTATCTCGAAAGAATCATATCTACCGCGGGAAAGCTTTAGTTTTTTGTTTTTAGTTGATTTCGATTCCTTTGTCTTCTTTTGTTTAAACATTTCAAAATGTGGTAATCATAAGTGAATGACCTACACATATACTATGGTAAATGTGACCACCCTGGTAAGGTCAAATTATTACTTTTCCCGCAGAGGACTTCAAACTACGTAGAGGAAGATGTCGATCCATAACATCCCTCTTTTCAATTGGCATCCTGAGGTGGGAAAAGAGGTGACAGAGAGAGGGAGGGAGAGATAGAGAAGGAGGGAGAGACAGAGAGGGAGAGAGACAGAGGGAGAGAGACATAGTGGGAGAGACAGAGGGAGAGAGACATAGTGGGAGAGACAGAGGGAGAGAGACATACTGGGAGAGACAGAGGAAGAGAGACATACTGGGAGAGACAGAGGGAGAGAGACATAGTGGGAGAGACAGAGGGAGAGAGACATACTGGGAGAGACAGAGAGAGACAGAGAGAGACGGGGAGAGACAGAGAGGGGAAAGAGAGAGAGGGAGAAAGAGAGGAAGAGACGTGTGAGAGGTTTAAGTTTTTTTTTCATTCCATGCCCTTTTTTTATAAACTTGCGTTATTGAGCTCACTGAGCGTTGGATTTCAAAGGAAAGTTTCCTGATATCACTGACAAATTGGCTCTCTTACCTAGTTGTCGGAATTTGACAGCTGAACTATTGAACAAGGGGCCCGCGGCGATCTATTCCGCGGTCCCGAGCGTCACAGGACCGTCAAAGGAGGAACGGGTTCATTTAAATGCGAGTTCCCTGCCGCTAACATTATGCCACCCTCCATCGCAGCAAATATGTCTTTTGTGACAGCAAGTCGGAAACATTCATAAGGTAGCTGTGACATGTTCGTGCAAAATAAATGCCAGGGCTAAAGTCCATGACATCATGGTCAGAACGAGGTATTGCAATGTTCTCTATCCTCAAAACCACGTGAAACAAATACTAAACTCTGCACCTTGGAAGTAAAGAAGGAAAAACATCCGCTTGTTTGTTACACATGGAATTCTCATGAAGAGAGGTATATTTTCGTTTATAACCCGTTTAGCCCGTTTGGGCAAATACAAAATATAAAGGTTCTATAGAAGATTTCACTGAATAGTAGTCACTTGCGGACGGATTGACTGATTATTTCCTATTTTCAAGCGCGACAACTCCTGTGGTCATTAGTCCCGTAAGTGTAGTGCACGTTTTATCACGGAAGGTGCCGGAGATTTCTTCCCGCTGTATGATGAAACTTAAAACTATTTCTGCTGAAGCACTCATATTCTACTGTAGCTCCCATTGTAATAATTTTTTGTGAATGTTATTGCCGACACCTTGCAATATTTTCCATACAGCCGAACTCTCGTCCTCCAATATCGTCCTTTATAAAGGTAAATTCTACTCATGAATACAGAGCAACCTCTTTGAGGGTCGTTTGGGGACGAGTGGCACCCGGAAGAAGGCGCCGCGGCCTGTTAGCGCCGCTTAGCGGCGGCCGTGAGCGCCATTTGGGCTGACCTTTGGGCGCATCACATGTTGCCTCCCAGCGACTGCCACCCGCCCGCCCACTCGCTCGCCCTCCCACTCGCCCGCCCGCCCTCCCACCCACCCGCCCATCCGCCCATCCGCCCACCCGCCCACCCGCCAACCCGCCCACCCGCCCATCCGCCCACCCACCCACCCACCCACCCGCCCGCCCACAAACCCACCCGCACGACCACCCGCCCACCCGCCCAACCACCCGCCCGACCCACCCGACCCACCCGCCCGACCCACCCGAACCCACCCACCCGCCCACCCACTCGCCCACTCACCCGCTCACTAAAAAGCATGGCCGCTCACTCGTCCGCTCCGCCACTCATGGCCGCTCCGCCCGCCTACTCGTCTGCTCATTCGCCCGCCCACCCGCCCACTTGCTCGTCCCCCTGCTGGCACTCACTCACTCACCCACCCACCCACTCACTCGTCCGCCCGCCCGCCCGCCCGCCTGTCCGCTCGCCCGCCTGTCCGCTCGCCCGCCCGTCCGCTCGCCCACCCGCTCGCCCGCCCGCCCGCTCGCCCACCCACCCACCCACCCGCTCGCTCGCTCGCCCGCCCACCCACCCACCCGCTCGCTCGCCCGCTCGCTCGCCCGCCCGCCCGCCCGCCCGCCCGCCCGCCCGCCCGCCCGCCCGCCCGCCCGCCCGCCCGCCCTCCCGCTCTTCTCGCCCGCTCGCCCGCTCGCCCGCTCGCCCGCTCGCCCGCTTGCTCGCCCGCCAACTCGTTCGCTCGCCCACCCACTCGCTCGCCTACCCACTTGCTCACCCGCCCATTCGCTCGCCCATTCGCTCGCCTTCGCACAGGTCATAACGAATGCGGATTGTGAAGCAGGTGGTGTTAGCGAGAGGACGCGAGCAGGGAGGCCGCAGATGAAGCCAAACAGACGTGGGAACAGAATAGACGGCCCTGGCAGTGACTTAAAAGAAATTTCTATTTCCCATCCCGAAATCAAAGACAGCTTTTCGAGTAGTTATTCTGAGCAACCGTAATTCTCAGGAAGCAGGAAAAAGAAACAAAATAAACAAAACATATTTGGCTAAAAAGGTATTAAAGTATTGTGTACTTGGTATCGTAAATAAAATTTAAAAAATTGAGTTCTTAAATCTGAGTGTAGTTTACCACTGACAATTATTGTATTTGACCTTCCCCAAAGCAATGTGAGTACTTGTTCTTTCTCCAAGAAAAGTACTCAGCTTTTCCACTTCATTCTCAAACGGAAATTGGTAAATTTCACAAGATGAGACTACCGTTTTCTTCGCATTTCTAATGCATATCACCAAAATCGCAGAGGTTTTTTGGTTTTGAAGAATTCCCATTACTGAGGTATATTACGCTCGTGTATCTCTAAATTAGTATCGAAGGAGGACTTTTTTTGCTCGTATTTTTTCCTGCTTGCTTATCAATGTTTGTCCAATACAGAGAGGAGAACTGGAAATGTACTTGAATTTAAGTTGAAGGGCATTTATCTCGACATTCATTTGATGAAGCAATTAAGTTTTAGATGTTGACCTCATCGCAATCGGCAAAAGCTACCGTCATTTCAAGTTTATTAAGCTCTTAAAGAAACTGTCTCTGCCGAATCGTGTTAGAACTCAGGATAGAACTCAACAATATTTAAGTCTCATGAAATATACATTTAAGAGACTTCAAATATACATTAATTACAACAAATATTTAACGATTTTTACGTTTAAAAACTAAACGTCCATATTAAGAGAACCCGTCATATTTGTTGTATTTGTTAATATATGTCAAATATCAAATCCAAGCGTGTCAAATATCAAATCCAGTCACACTATTGGCCGAAGGACCGTATACGTAAACCAAAATTAAAATATTCTCATTTTTAAGAAGTTACATTAAAATACATCTTTAAGCATGTTTGCAGCGAAATGGCCACTCAAAAACATTACTTATGTATCAATTAATTGCATTTAATAATGTATAATGATGGCCAAACACAAAGAATTCCTTTGGGGTTCTGTCTTTAGACAGACAAAACAAATCGATTTGCTCTATTTTTAACCGGGTCCTTCGAGAATATTCGGGAAGCATCTTGAAAAAGACAAGTTGTTTGGGGATATCCAGGTACCTATAGATCTGAATAGCTGTGAATTATAATACGCGGCCTATGCGGCATGCAACATGAATCGTTGATGTGTTTTGACAGAGTGACGATAATTAAAACTAACGTTGTAACGAAATATTACAAACTATTAATTTTGAAACTGTTTTTTGCAATTTCCAATGTTCGAGGATATATAGATCAGAAAATCGTATGTTTTCATTTTTTTATTATGAACATCAATTATAAAATTCAGAACATAGTTCAAAATATGTTCGAATACAGTCACTATCTGGAGGAGAATTATGACGGTCGGCTGCTCTGATCGGTAGTTTTCCGTGATTTTTCGGATCAACACGAGGTAAATACCGAAGCAGAACTCTAACAAACGCGCCACGGACCGCGCGCTATCTTTCCTTCCTCTTCCTTGTCTTATCCTCACCTCTCACTTACACACACACACTCACATGCACCACACTACCACACATGACCGGGAGACCGGTCAGGAGTTTCGAGCTTGTCCCGGCTGGGGGTTGTCAAATTCCACGTGTGATTAACTGTGCTTCCCTTATCAAGAAGACATCTCAAGACATCTGAGAAGCTATATTTTGATGTAAATTAGTTTGAGTTTATAGTTGTGGAATTTGAGTTTACGTGTCCACAAATAATTTAAGATTTTCATGTATTCTGGTCACTTTTAGAAAAACCAGCCAACCAAATTTAATCTTCGGGCTATGATAATATTCAGTTTTGCCTATATCTAGACATGGTTAAATTTTCAGATAGGGGGGCTCTCTTAAGATAGTGTGGCCGGTAATGGGGTAGTCGCCGGGGCAGAGCCTCGTTCTTTTTTGTCGCACCGCTGTGCGTGTTCTCGACCCTTTTCGTCGTCAGTAATGGAGTGGTAACGTAGATGTGTTTAATTAATGAGATCAGTGGTATGTGAGTGCTGTGCACAAGCGTGAGAGTTTTGCATTCGGGCGCGTTTTAAAGCGTCTCACGTTCGCTGTTTTGCGGCCTGAGCTGTCCAAGTTGCTGTCGTAGACGTTTCGTTGGTCGAGGCTGGCGCAAAACAGGTGAGATGTTGTTGGCGATCCGCAGACTCGCGCAGGGACGCACAAGGCGTATCCTGTAGTCCATTTGGCGGAATTCGCTTTGACTCCGTGGCCTTTGCGACATTTTTGCGAGGTTGAGTCGGCGCGTCGGGACTGACAAAGCCTATTGCTGCGTTGTCCCCACGCAAAACCACGCTGTCTGTGTATACAATTGTGCACTATTCAGCCAGTAAGTCTATCATTTTCCCTCCAATATTTTGTATATTAATTGTCAATCCCTTTTCTAAATTTCGGGTGTACGAGAATTTATTCTCATCTCGCAGGCTGCCTCATTCCGGCTGTTCTTTCGTTTGTTGCCTTTACTGTTCAAAGTTGATTCGTTACTCAGCTCTGTCGATTCTAAATAGTTTTGAATTGTAGCAATCTAGCGCTGTTATTGTGTTGTAATTCTTTTAGGTCGTTCGTTTTGTAATTTTTGTGTATTTTAAATTGTTTCATTTTTTAGGCTTATGCATTATTGTAATTTTCTGGGGTTTGCAAAACGATTTTTGGTATTATATTTTGAATTGTTTTCCGCTATGAAATTGTAATTACTGCGTAAGTATTCCATTCTTGATTTGTTCTTATGCCTTTTTTGAGAGGTATTCCATATTGGGCCTCTGTCACATTGCTTATTTCATCTCAGTGACCAGTAATTCTGTTTAGATTCAAAGTTTGTACAGATGTTTCATTCCTGAATAAATTTGAATTATTTCCCTATTTTCAGCTTGTTTGTAAATTGTTTTTTTCCTTTCTTTCAGGTATTTGATGCTGAAATAAATTGGTAAATAAACGTTGAATATTTATCGAGTCTGGGTGTGTAATAATCATGCTATCTTTGATTTTCAAGCTATTTTCCCGCACAAGTTTTCCTCGTTCCTGATCGTAGATTTCCCCACTGGGATTCTCTGCCAATCTGAGGAAGGGTCCAAAGCCTAGGGTTTTTGTGTTAGGCCCGCTCAATCCATTAGGTAATCATTTCCGGTCCCTCTGCCTTTATTACATTCATTTTTGTACTTTCAATTCTCCTTGGGCAGTTGTACATGTTCTAGCGTTTTCTCGTGCGTGACAAAAAGTCACTGGCGACCGTATAAATTAATTTAAATCTTATTTCTCCTCTATATACTTAAATTAGCCATTGAAACATAACAGGGGTGAGCCCCACTGATGGGAGATACCTTGTGGTTGAAAACACCGCTATCCGATGGTAGGTCGGTGCCGGTTCTCATCATGCCTCACCGCCACCGCCCGAGTGAAAAAACATGCACTACACTTATGGGACTAATGACCTTAGCAGTAGACGCGATCGGAATCACTAATCAATCAAACAAAATATCTATTTGAAACTTTAATGCACTGGTGGCAAGGGCTTCTACTGCTGGCTGTGGCATCCGTCGTGGCTCCGTAGCATGCCACGAGCTTCTCTGCGCAACTAGCGTCGGGAAAGGAAACTATTAGTAACCCCGACGTTTTACAATAGGAATGGCGTTGTGTCTGGTGGCGGGGTGATGAACTGCATGGAGGAGCGATTTAGTCGTGGCACTCGTGCCACGGACACCCGCTCGTGGCGTCGACCTTGACAACACTGCTTTAATGTGATACACGGTTTCTGTGAAACTCAACTGAGCAATACTCTGATTGTGAGTATAACAGGGAATGAAGTCATCCCCGAGGAACGTTTCAGGATCGACCACCGGAGGAGGGGGAGGCGTGGGCGGCTGAGATGGGGCGGCGCGCGGAGAAAGCACGTGGGCGTAAAAATACCTCGCGCGAAGCACCCTCGTCGGTCGAGGAGGGGGCGCACCCCCGGGCGCCAGCGCGGCGCGGCGCGGAGCGGGGCGGGGCGGGGGCGAGCAAGGGTCGGGGTGGCCGGTGGGCGCACGCGGCGCGGGACGTGACAGCGCCGGGCGCACGTGCCGCCCCGCCCCGCCCCGACCACGTGCCCCGCCCCGCGCCGCCCCGCCCCGCCCCGCGGGCGCGCGCCGAGGGCGGAGGCTAAACTTAGCCGGCCGCCGCTTTTAGGGCCGGAAGGTGACCCCGCGCCGCCACCGCCGCCGCCCCCCGCGCCGTCTTCCGCCAGCCGATCGATCTGCCCGCCGCCTCCCGCCCCGCCCCTTGCCCGACCCTGGCCCTGCACCCCCTCATCCCATTCTGTACCCGGCCCCGGTTCTTGGACTTGACCTTAAGGAGATCTCAATCCCTTTTCGTTTCATGACCGCACCGTCTCATCCCACACTGTTCTCGTTGCCGTTCCTTTTCTTTTCTTGTCCTTACCCTTTTCTTTTTCTTCTTCTTCTTCTTCTTCTTCCGTTTTCGTCTGTTCTTGCAGCGCGTCATCTTATCTTGGATTCATCCACCTCCCGTTTCCGACCTTGTCTCTGCCCTTTTGTCTATTCGTTTCGCTCTTCGTTCCTGCACCCCCCATCACATTCTTTACCCGTCCCCCAATTCTTGGACTTGACCTTAACGAGTTCTCAATCCCTTTCCGTTTCGTGCCCGCACAGTCTCATCCCATTGTGTTCTCGCCAGTGGCGTAGCGTGGGTGTCAGCCAACCGAGGCCGAGTAAAATTCCGCGTCCCCATTATTTAGGTTTTTTTCAAATTGAAACCTCCCTGAAGGGACTTCCGAGCTCATTTTAATCGGTCCAAATCGTAGATGCGACAAAATATGAAATGAAATGGTTAACATTTTTGCAAGATATTATTATTGTGAAATTTTGCCGCCCCCTAAAAGTGTCACCCGGGCAGGCCGTCGCTGCCGCCTTCACTTCGCTACGCTACTGGCTCTCGCCCCGACCGTTTCTGTTCTTGTTCTTAGACGTTTCTCGATCCGTTTCCTTCTCCTCATTCCATTCTGTATCCGCCCACAGTCCCTGGACTTGACCTTAACGAGTTCTCAATCCCTTTCCGCCTCGTTCCCGCACCGTCTTATCCCACACTGTTCTCGTCCCCCTTCCGTTTCTTCTCTTGTCCTTACCCTTTTCTTCGTCCGTTTTCGTCTCTGTTCTTGCACCGCGTCATCTTATCTTGTACTCATCCACTTCCCGTTTCCGACCTTGTCTCTGCCCTTTTGTCTATTCCGTTTCGTTCTTCGTTCCTGCACCCCTCATCACATTCTGTACGCGTCCTCCGATCCTCATCTTGTCCTGAACGATTTCTCAATCTGTTTCCGTCCACCGTCTCCGGACCGTCTCATTCCATACCGTTCTCGCTTTCACCCGTTTCTCTTCTTGTCCTTAGCCTTTCCTAGATCCGTTTCCGTCTCCTTTTCTGTGCCATCTAATGCCATACTGTAATTTTCCCCCACCCGTTTCTATCCTTGCCCTTGCCCTTTATTCTGTTCGTTTCCGACCCTGCCTCTGGACCTTCTCATTCCAACCTGATCTCCTACCCACTCGGTCCCGCCCTTGACTTTATCCTTTCCTTGAATTCCATTTCCGTCCCCGTCCCTACACTTTTTCATCCCATTCTGAGCCTGTCCCCTAACAATTCCAGTCCTTTTCTAGGCCCACCCCCATACCGTTTACATCTTCGCCCACAAATAAAGTGTAATTTCATTCTTCTTTTTCCTCGATATATCTGATTTCCAGTCTTTGTCCACCCTTCCCCTCCCCTTCCACCCCGTTGTTGTTTTGTCCCCATCTCGCTTTCCTTTCCGCTTTGCTATCGTTCTCCTCTCCAATCCCTTCTGTACATTCAGGAATCCTTTTTCTGTCCCATTCGAGTTCCACACCTTAATTATTTACTCTCTCCGTAATTATTATACAATTCTGTTTTACAATTTCTGAAGTTTAGCAAGTTATATAACTAGTGTAATAATAATTGCTTTTTCCTATTCATAAACTAAACAATTATTCACATTTTATTGGAGCCCTGTTGTAGTTAGTTACTTGGGGGCGAAGTTTATTGAAATGTCTTTTTCTTCTATTTTTCTTTTCTCTTTATAACAATGCCTTTTAGTAAAGACATAATTTTAAGTTATGACAAAATAAAATGGCACATTTTATATGACTTTTTTTGCCATTTTCGTCGATTTTGACTAATAAGTCATTGTTTTTACTTTTCCTCATCATTTTTCGAGTATTTTTTGCTGATTTAATTGTTTGTATTATACTTTTAATGGTACTTGCTTTAAATAATGTTTTCGAGATGCAACGAATGTTCTCCACAGAATTCCTGAGAAGCCTATTCGATTCGTCGCTCAGAAGTTGTAATGTCAACCATTGGGAGTATGTTATCGAAGGTTCCTGTGACGCCTATTAGCGCCATTTAGTTTGGCCAATTTGGGGATGACTGAAATTTCCTGGTAAAGAACATTCCAAACCAAACATTTGCAACCTGAGGTTTTAAAGTTTGCTAGCCTCAATTACATCAGTAGCATAAATAACAGCTTGAGTTGTTAATCTGAAGTGGTTTTGATCATATTTTTCCGTCATTTTTCTTTGCTTTTAGGACATTTTAAAAACATTTTAAGATGCCCCTTTATTTCCTTCCCCTATTTATTATTATCATTTATTATTATCCTTCTGAGGCTGGGTCCCTAGGAATCTGCCTAGTTTGCCTAGGAGGAAGTCCGCCCTTCCCTATAAAGTTCTATTACATTCAATACTTTCCATGTGAATTCAAAATAATAAAACAGCGTTTGACTCTCGACCGTACTTACACTCAATCATTTTTAGAAAAAGGAAATTAAGTAATTGTAACTCAAAATAATTTACATTCATTATGTACTATTAATATTTTACTTTTTATTTAGATCAGTCGTTATATGCAGTTTTTCTCGTGGACGTTACGCATTTGAGGAGAGAAATTAAAAGAGAACGATCCAAAACGTTTCCTTGCAAAGCTTGCGTATGTGTAATTTATTTAGCATGATACAGATCGCGTAGACGCAGATCGTGCACCGAATTTTGGCTGCCTAGCATCTTGTCGGTCATTGTGGAAATGTCAGTGAGAAAATGAAATAACTCTCATTTCTGAAAGTTCCCCGGGCCTACTTGCCTACGTAAAATGTCGCAATAGGGATATGTGTATTTTCTGTAGGAAAAATACGTTGCCATCCAAGAAATCACTAAAGATAATAAACTCCCGTTCTCTTGTTAACGGCTCTTCGTCAGAGTGCAGCTCGGTGGAACACAGATTTCAGGGAATCCCCGAAAGACGAAGAAGATCGAACACAATGTTCTGCGTATTTCACTATCCACAGGGTATGTTACCCGCACACGGAAGCTGAATCATAAGCAGCGTAAGTACAGGGCCAACGTAGTTTTTACTGGCTGCCACAGCGTTATAGCACCAAAAACACGATTGACGTGCTTGCTGTAAAATGCAGAAAATTTTGCATTACGCTATACCGGGATAGTCGCTACACTCCTCCGGGGTACCGTTGTTGTTGCAGCAGTAAGAGAGACTATTTGCAGCAATCGACTTACAGCAATCTCGAACCTCTGCGCTTGCGCTGAGTTGCGCATGCGCAGATCCTCGAACTAGTGCTGAAACAGCACGTATTTTTTCGCCCGTATTTTCACGCAAAATTACACGAAAAGTTCTCAAATTTTCGAAAAATTGGACATGGCCTTATTTCAAAAACTGTCTTTAAGGAATAGATTTTATTGGAAAAAATATCTATTATCTAAATTGTAGTTGTATGAAAACGGCAAAAAAATAATGTTTGCAATTTTCGAAAATCTAGAGTTTTCAACGAAAATGAGACCTGAATCATTCTCTTAAGCGTTCTTTTCACTACCCAATAACAAAATGTAATCAAAATCGATGGGGCCTTTTTTTTATATTTTGAAAATATCCTCGGGGCGTCATATAAAGTACCCCCTAAAATAAAAATATCTGTTTGAAATTTAAAGGGCCGCGACATCAATAAGATCAATGGAGGAATATCAATTTTGGAGAAAATCGGCTGAACGATTTAGCCGATGGAGTTGTTCACAGACGGACAGAGACATTTTACTGTCAATCGATTTTTCTGTATCAAGAACCAACAAAACATGGATTCTGGCTACACCAGGTGTTAGAGGATCTTTTTTTCTAAATTTAGCAACTGGATTTATACACTTTTTCGTCACCAGGGCCTTGTAATTAGAGTTTTTCTGCTCCAAATTGACAGTTTTTTCGTGCAGCATTACACAACTTTCTCTCTACGGTAGTGAGAAATGAAAGTGTACAGAATTGTCAAGAGACTGCTGTAAGCTACGCTTTGCATTACGTCCCCATTTCCTTTTCGTGTCGAACCTTAATCTCGACTCTTGACGTAGGGGCTAACCATGTGCCCGTCCTCGCCGCAGAAACGTTGGGACGTATGGGACAGGGTTTTTAGGTTGCCAGGAGCATTGAGGACATTTCGAGCATGTGGTCTGACAACTGTTCGGCAGTGAATGTAAGTGCGCGGACAATAAAGGTGGTGATTGTGTTATACCTTGTGTATTTTACGGCCTTTGACTTCCGTCTCGCATCTCGTCTGTTCATAGCTCTGCCGCGAGGTTCGGGCTTATCGCCATTGCATTTGACAACGCCGGTGCACAGAATTGTCCTTCCGCTTCTCTTGTAGAATAGCTGAAGCTATTGGCTAGCGACTACAAACAGCGAGGTTAAATTATTATAATGAGCTTTTCCTATGAAATATTAAAATTTATATAAACGGATTTTACTGATAATTCTGTAAATTCAATTAACAAAATTACTTTTCATAATTGTATGTACCTAATTCCGTGAAAGACATTATGTTTTCGTACTACAGAAACAAGATCTTTTCACCAATTTGGAGTGTTTGCCTGAATTTGTGGTGTTTGGACGATAACTTTTTTAACGATCTTAATCTGTACAATTATGCCGCCTTAATCACGAATGGATATCCCACATCAGTTCTTATTTTTCTTTTTTTGGTGTAAGTCGCAAATCTCTATCACAGCTGTTGGCTGAAGTCAACAATAAATGAATTAGCATAATCAGTGTTCATCCTGATGCTAGCTTGATGCTACTAGCTTAATTTGCGTGGGGCAGGAAGCAAACTTTTTGAGAAAAAACCAAACACGTTCGGCTGGGGACTCACAGACACCAGGCAGGTTACATTTAATAATAGTGACTATGGTGACATATTTATTACAAATGACATTTTAGATTGAATACTAGTGACCTACATTAATAACGATAAATTAATTTTGCATCGCAGGCAGCGTAAAGAGTTACGGGCGTGGAAGCCTTTCGCAAAAGGAGCGCGCCTTGCACTTGGGGACCGTTGAGTGATGCAGCCGGAGAGCGGGCAGCCTTCCCTTCCTAACAGTAAACGGCGGCTGCTGCGGCCGTGGGTGAGTGGCTCGGTGGCCGATCAAGGCAAACGCAGCGGCGGCACACGGAGGCACGACAAAAACGAGTTTCCGCAACGGCCGTGCGCTGCCGCCCATGTGCACTGCGCCGGCGGGGTAGCCCCGCCCCCGCCCCGCCCCCCGCCCCGCCCCCCGCCCCGCCCCGCCCCGCCCCGCTCCGCCCCGCCCCGCCCCGCCCCGCCCCGCCCCGCCCCGTTGCAGGTCCCTCAACTCGCCACGACTTTCCTGGTCGAACGCATTGCGTGCGCCGTAGACACTAGATCAGTGTTGTCAAGGTCGATGCCACGAGCGGGAATCCGTGGCACGAGTGCCACGACGAAATCGCCCCTCCACGTAGTTCATTACCCCGCCACCAGAGACAACTCCATCCCTATTGTAAAACGGCGGGGTTACTAATAGTTCCATTTCCTGACGCTAGTTGCGCAGAGAAGCTCGTGGCATGGCACGATGCCACAACGCGTGCCACTGCCACCAGTAGCGGACCTTGACACCACTGCAGTAGATCCACGTTCGCATGAGCTATCGCCTCAGGGCATCAACTGTCACTGCTGTGCCTTCGACCCGGAGATCAGGATATTCTACTCTATACTTCGATTTTTCTGTAGTGACCGATGACATTAGGTCATTTTTGCACCTCCTACCTTATAAAATGAATAGTTTTAAAGACGATAAGCATGTGCATCAAACATGTTTAAAACATTGACGACGAACGTGTACGCCGAAAAATGTATATTTTCACACATGGGAAACAACATTGGTAAATGCAACCCGTAACACATGCTTCCATCGTGGTTCCCTGACTAGTAACATTTCTGTTTCTGTGTCCCTAATTGACACGAGTTATATTTATTTCGCCGTGGTATGCAAATAATACTTTTATGTACATTCTGTTATATTTCTGGAGGATATCCTCACTCCCTAGAATGTTAGAGTCAAGTCTACAGAATGAAACTCTGTTCACTTTCAAAACAATAGTTCCCAAAATGTGGACCGTTCTCCCGAGTTCATTTGGCTTTGTTCAATTTGAATATTATAGGTTTTATTGTATTGTCTTTTCGATCACATGCTATTTAAAAAAATTGCTGGCAGACAGCAGCTCAACCGTAGATGTTAGAAAGTCCTGTTCCATGGCTTTCCTCGGGAGGTCCTTGTGGTGTCAGTGTGTACACATCCGTGATGTATTGATTTGCGTCGAAAATATCTGCGCTAATGTAGCTGCCATTCCACAATGACGCCCACAAGAGTGGATGTATTTTTATCAGAACTCCTCTTAGCCTGTGATCGAAGATACAATTTTAGATTCGTGAAACAATGGCCCACCAATCAGGTCTAACAATGGTGATCACCAGGAATTCGAAACTCGACATCCAATATATAGCTACTCGCTTCTCGCAAATTGGTTGTGACAGTGCAGCTAATATTTACTGTTAGTGCAGAATTATATCAAAAACAATTGCGTGATATTTCTTTTAATTAAATGTGAATGCCGTTTTAAATTTTAAAAAAAATGGAAATAACTATCTTTAAAGTGTATATCAAGATCAATAATATTCGTGTTCTATAATATTTTATCAAAAAAGAAAGATATGCTAAAGTGTCGCATTCTGTGCCGTCTTTTAGATGGCAGCTGCAACGTCAGATCTTCCTCTTCTCAAATGTGCGAAGTTGGTTTGTGTCCAAAACAGGAGCGATGATCGCGAGCGTCTCACCACAAAGATACGTTTAATCCTAACGTAGTCGAATAAAATGAAGGTGAGTTTCGTGCATTTGTTTACTAGCTGCTGTAGATCAGGGCTCAACGCTACAGGATTCGAGGAGAATAGGGGTGGGTTTAGGACATTTGATTTTTAACTAAGATGTTTAAATGAAAATAGATTCCTTTAACCACGGCAAGAATTATTAATTATTAATGATCTTGACCCACTATTTGTTCCTTACCATTCAGTATCTTTTTTTTGGTTCAATTACTCTCTCGGTTCACCCTTTTCCTCCCCTTTGAGTCTAATCTGATAAAGACCTTGAGTGGATGTGATTAATTTCGTGGTCTTATATCTTCTTCACTTTTTTTATAAATCCATTTATGATTATATATACCCAAAGAATTCTTCTCCCCATCCCCAAAGGTATGAAATATCTTCTAATATATCATTAATTCAATATGGAGGAAGGCTTCGAACAATTAGACACAGGAGACACAAGTGTAGTATAACCATGTCAGAGACAGACATAATGTATACTGGAGAGAATGGATAGGATCTATTACTTATTTAGAAAATTGTATGAATAAAGAAAATACATCATTTATACATAATTTTTTTATTGTCATTTTAAATACATGAATGGATTTGTTTAAGCAAGTTGCTATAGAACAAGTAATTATCGTTACGTCCTTTCACACCCAAGCCCTCCCAATCAACAGACACACTGAATGCCAAGCCGTTTGAGCGTTTCCCAATGCAGCGCCGAAGCCGTAGAAAAGCCCGGTTCACCTGTACAGCACATCACGTGGAGCGCGTGAAATAGCTCGCAAGGCCCAGGGGAGGGGGCGGCGCTTCCTGGGGCGGCGTAGGGGGCGGGGCACGTGCGTCGCCAGGCGACGGCGGCGCCGTAGGCGGGGGAGGCCCTACGGCAGCGAGCTCCGGGAAGAAGACGGTGCTGACGCGCGACCCTGCGCACCCCGCCCTTCCGGCCCCGCGCCCCGCACCCGCGCCCCGCGTCCCGCGAACCTCGAACCGCGCCCCATACCCCGCGCACCGCCCCTCGCCCAACGCACTGCTCTTTCCCCCGCCCCGCGCCCCGCGCCCCGCGCCCCTCGCCCCCCCGCGCCCCACGCCCCGCGCCCCACGCGCCCCACGCCCGGCTCCCCACGCCCGGCGCCCCACGCCCGGCTCCCCGCGCCCCGTGCCCCGCGCCCCGCGCCGCGCGCCCCGCCCCCGGCGCCCCGCCCCCGGCGCCCCGCCCCTCGGCGCCCTGCCCCCGCGCCCCGCCCCCCTCCCCGGGCGCCCCACGCCCCCTTAGCCCTGCCTACGCACCTTTCCCCGCCCCCCGCTCTCCGTTGCCTCGTGGCTCGCACCCCGCGTCCGTCCCCCGCCCCCTCGCCCAGCGCCGCCTCGCGCCTCCTCGTGGCCCGCGCCCGTGACCGCCCCCGGCCGCCAGCCCGTCCGCCCCCGGCCTTTCGCCCGCGCCCTCGGCACCTGCGCGGCGCTCCGCTATTCCGGGCGCGCGGCCTCGCCCCGCCCCCGCCCCCACCCCCTCCGCCGCCCCCGCCCCTTCACCACCGCGTGGTGGAGCTCGCGGTGACCTTTAGCTGCCGCCGCAGCCGCCGCCGCCGCCTCCGCGCGGCCTTGCAGTATATATCCGCCCAAGGCCGCGCCGCCCGGGCGCCGCGCCGCACGCCGCCGCCGCGAGCACGCTACGCCCCTCGCGCCTCCGCGCCGCGCCGCGCTGCGCTTCGCGACGTGCGCTATACTTCGGTGTTTCTTTCTTGGCGCGTGGGGGGGGGGTGTCATCAAAATGGAATATCTCACGGTATTTCGCGTCGTTCTCGGTTGTACGGCTAGGAGTCGCATGATCGCGACCGTAACGAGCAGTGCTGTCGATCACGCGACTTCTAGCGGCACTACCGAGAACGACGCGAAATACCGTGAGATATTTAATTTTGATAAAACCCCCCCACGCGCCAAGAAAGAAAAACCGAAGTATAGGTTCCCGCGGTCTTCGCGGGGCCCTAGTCGGACCGCGCTCGCGACGTAACCAGAGCTGAATCACGCGCAGGGATGCGTCAGCGACGAAAACGGCGTTTTGCAAAAATCGGCACGAGCCCGCTGCCGACTTGCTGGTCCTGTTCTGTGTAGTATATTCCTTGCTTTAAAAATTATATTTTACTGGTACGTTAATACTTCTTATTGCCTTCGAAACGGAACTCGATATACATGACTTACCGGGCTCGAGAGGATCATAGTTACGGTTCGTAGTTAGTGAAATATGAAAAACCTTGAATGCTTTCTTATGGAGGACATTATGAAAAAGGAATTTTGGGAGGGAAATATCAAAAGACTAACCGAATTTCCTTAGCGACTCGTTAAGTAAGTAAATCTGAATCAATAAAATTAGGTGAAAAACGAAATTATGTATGACGTCTGTTAACTGGTTCTAATTAGAACCCTTATAATGTCCTTGTGCATAAATAACTATTATTCTGTCCTTAATGTGAAAAATACCCAAATTGTTTTCTGAGAAATATTTTCATTTTTTTCTCTTAATTTGTTTCGTCTTTTTCGCAACTCGTCCATCAGCCCTTTCTTGGCATCGTTCGTATTATCTCTTTTCCGTTAAGTTTTTGTGGCTTTTCTCTCATCACATCGCAGTAAGTCACTGCATTTTATTCCTTCGTCCAGAGACCAGAGGCCAGGGGTGCGGGACAAATTATTTCCAGATGTTTGAAAATATTTATTTATGAAATGTACATTGTATTAAGCATTCGCCGCTTTGTTTTATTTCGATTGAGATGTACTCCTGGAGGTGTTGACAAAGCAATCGAGAGCAACTCGTGACTAAAAATATTTCTTGGTCGTCGAAGACAATGGCTGTTTCACGTCTTATCGAGATGCGGTTTATAGACTTTTATAAGATATGACATCTCCCTGGATCGTGAGGGAAGTTTTAATTTTTTTTCCGTGACATTTCCTCTGATTCAGTTCACAAAATAACTATGAGTAATGGGGAACCCTACAAAGACGCACCTGACACTGCAGAAAACACCTTTATTGATACTACTAAACATACGTGAGTGTCATATTCACGCTTGTTTTTGTTACTGCGAACCTCCGTCATTTTCATAATTATTATACGTATGGTGTTAATATTATGTAATGATGATTACTCTGACGGGTTAAATTTCTTCCCTTCGTTATTACGACTATTTTTAATTTTTTTACATGATATGTTGTAATATGAACGTGATTTCAAGGGAACAATGCAGATATGTGTGTTTTCATTCCATGTTGAAATGGTCGAAACATGTTGATCTTTTGAACGTATGTTACGTAATCGCTTTGCACGTACGCATAACGAACGAGGAAAATCCGGCGTTCAAAGAAGGAAGTCAGAAACCTATAACATCAGTAACCTATATTTCCTTTGAATTTGTAACTTTATTATTTATACGTAATTCATCAACAAACAGAAGATTCTGGCTGACAAGCGATTCCGAAGCATATTCACTTTTTAATTATTTTCCATTTTTGACGTACAATACTGCCCGGAGACGTCCACTTGGAGCCCAGCTCGGTCCTGATGTCCAATTGACAAAACGAATTTGCATATGTTCCCACCTACCCACTCATCCATCCACTCATCCACTAATCCACCTACCCACCACCCAATCATTACTTTCCTCACGCACACACACACACACACACACACACACACACACACACACACACACACACACACACACTCATTACCGCCCATCCATTCACTCGCCCTCTCCAACACCATCCACTTCTGTAAGTGATTTGGAGGCTTCAATCTATCCCAAACCTTAGAAGCTAAACTCTATATATTATAAGAATACGTTGTTCTCCCCAAGTATATCGTATATAAGAGGGAGTTTTTGTCACCCCGAACGTTAACTACTATCGGTCTTCTGCGCATGCGCAGATGCACTAAAGTGGTGTGAAACTTAAAATGCGCATGAGCAGAAGATCGATAGTACTTCACGTTCGAGGGGTCAAAAACTCCTTAATACTAAAGAAAAACCCGTCAGAATTTCACGGTAACTGACTGAGGACGAAACTACTAAAGTCATACTCATTGATCTTCGCATTTTTAAAAAACTTATTGTTTAAAATATATACATAATATTAATTTATCTGACTTTTATTTCCATTTGCAATTTTTGTGAAGATAGTTTGTGGCATCTATTCGCCCAAATTCTATGTTAAAAAATCTCAAAATGATGCCTTTCGCTGATTTATTGATAGGTACAAAGTTAGTAAAGATTAGCGGAAAGGGTTCTGTGCACAATCCAAAACTGGGGCAACCCTGCAGGCTGATTACCTCTCACTACGACATAAACTTCATAAACATAGTTCGTACAGAGGGGAAATACCAAAATTCGTAACCATTAAATTTAGCGTTTTAAACTCCGATAAATTACTTCATGTATGAGTAAAACAATTACGTTAAAAAATTTGTCTTCAAAATGTGAAAGCAACTTTCCGCCAGCGAACGTTATGCCTGGAATAAGTGAGTCACAATTGTATACGCAAGCATTAATAAAATAAAATGCGTTGATGACTTGCGTACCGCTAAAGGGCATTTGCGTTAGAAAACGTACGTCACCTGATGACGTTGAATAAAATACAGTGTGTTGCGTTACCTAATAAACATGCCAATGTCACTGGAGTGCTCGTCTACTTAAAATACGGTATTGTCCTTTATTTGTAGAACTTCGCAATTGTGGCCTAACCGATTGGATGTGGCACGAATCATTAGAAAACAGTAATCCATCAAATTTTCCGAAAAAGTCATAGTTTTTCTCTGATATTTTTGTCTACTTGTTTAAAGTTATAACAATCATTAAATTACAATTTATTTTCATAAGATGTTTTCTAAAATAGAAAATATATGTTAATTTCTAAAAGAAACGATTTAGTGTTTAATTAACTCATTACTTCATGTAAACTTACAAATTGTATTAATATAATTACGAGTATTTGATTGATTTTATTATCAAATTTTCGTTATCTTTATTTTTAATTTTATTTTTTACCGGCCATCTCGGATGACGCTACACGTTATTCTCCGAGGCCCAGCCATATTTATCCCGAAGAGATAAAAGTGTCTTTACCCATTACGAGGGCCGTCATGGCCGACCCTCGTAAAGTACCTTTCGTTCAAACAAAGTACCCTACTTCAAAAAAGGCTGCACCCTTTGTTCAAACAATGTTATTAACCTTGAGTTATGAACCACGAGGTGATAGGATGATGATGATGAGGGGTCAAGGGATAATCACAAATTCGACCGCGCCTACGCAGGATTCGAACCTGCAGCCTCCTCAGTGCAGAAGATGGCTGCCACAACCTTCTGCGCCATGGAGACCAGCTTTTATTATTATTATTATTATTATTATTATTATTATTATTATTATTATTATTATCGTTTATTTTTCACAGCTTCCTGGTACAAGTTGTAGGAGTCATACAGATATTTCTATCGAAGCATGACTTCCGTAGTACAATAATTTTAATTAAACTAATCAGGGAGTAAACAATTCTACAAATATAAATTTTGACACTTAAATTAATTTACAAATTAAAAGTAAATAGTTCTTTAACACAAATTTTTAGAAACTCATAAATCTTCTGACTAAAGAACACGTGCTCAGGATCACAGCTTTCTGTAGATTGATGGTAATGTTCGTCTCGATCCCCAGTTTATTCAGAGAGTGTTTCAGGACGGTAGGTATCACACCTGTTGTTGAGAGGACGATTGGTACAATCTCCACGTCCAATACATGCCACTGCTCCTTTACAATTTGTGCTAGTTCTCTGTATTTCTGAATTTTATTTTTGTGTGTTGTTTCGAGGTTGCTGGTATCTACAACTGCTATGTCTATCAGCCATACTTTTCTTTTAGATGTATCCCAAAGAATGACATCCGGCCTGTTATGATGGACTGTTCTGTCAGTTAGTATGCTTCGGTCTTATTATTATTATTATTATTATTATTATTATTATTATTATTATTATTATATTACTATTACATTTACATTAACAATTATGACAGTATTAAATAATTATTATTTATTTGTAGCATGTAACAATGTCATCAAATCTTGCACTGAAGTTCTATGACACTGAATATTCCGTTAAAATATGATTATTTAAGTCAACATCAGTACGTGACTTTTTACTACTTCTAGAAATTACCAAATGCACACTATCATGAATTCCGAGAAAAAAACGTACTCTTCCGGAATGCTGGCACGGTGCATGGGTTGGCAGCCGCCCCTTCGGCAATGCACCGCTGCAAGTGCTTTGAAGAATAGCTGCTTTTGACAAGCAGTTGGCGCGCGGCGCGAGGGTTGGCGCTTCGGAGTCGGCGGCGGCGGGCAGGGAGGGGGGGAGAGGGGTCGGGGAGTGGGGAGCACCTTGCACTTGCACTTGGACCGCGTTTCCTGCTCGCGAGCGGGGCGGCGCGGCTGTGGCGGCCAGGGGCGCTGCAGGTGGTCGATGCATGCACCGCCACGCGAGGCGGCGCCGCCGCCGACCAGCACTCGACGCCCACGCAAACAAACGAGCGAACAAACAGAGCGGGGTCGCGCGCTGACCCCGTTTCCCAGCGCGGTGCACCCGCCCGCGCCGCCACGCTGCGCCGGTCGCTGTCCCCTGCACTCCCCCGCCCCCGCCCGCAGACTGCGGCACCGCGCACTCTTTTTTCACTTTTCCCCTCCTGAGGAGGCGGGAGTTTATTTTCCTTAAATTCAATACAGTAGGCTGCTGCCTTGCGGCTTAAGCAGCTGAGAGGGAGAGATTTTTGTTTATCTAATTAAAATTAACTAAAACTAACTTAATGTTAGCTTAAATCTAATTTTCTGATTACTAATGTAGCACTTTGGCATACCTAACTTAACAGAAAATTTTATTTTATTTATCTTAATACTAAGTAAAACTTTTCTAGAAATTGTAATTGAAATTGAAACTGAAATGTTCTTTTTGTTTATTCCATTCACGCATCATTCATTTTGTTTCATTATATACATAACCACTCACTCTATACATACCGCGCACTCTGGCCACGAGGGGTGCTCCCGGCGGCGAGAACGGGTCCTCCTTGGTATTTGAGGAAGTGCTTCTTGATCCACATGGAGCAGGGCTCCGCTGGTGCCATGCGAAGCAATATAGAGTGGATGGACTGGAAAGGTGGGAGGGGAGAAGGACCGAAGCGGTGTGGGACATGATTAAATTTATTTTATTTAATGCATATGTTTTATTTGTTTTCATTTAACGTAAAAAATAATTAAAATTTATAGTTGGATCTGTGAAATAAATAAAATGAGTTCAGAATATTAGTGAATGTGCAATACGTTGAAGAGAGACATTCTAATCCAGCATCATAGGCTGAAAAGATTTGAGAGCTGTTGCTCCTAGATCGGCTATATTGCTGCCTTTTCCTCCTCGTACGAAATAAATTTGAGGTTGATAGCATTTGGAGCAGCGCGAATTTTCTTTCTGCACAAGAACAACGCAGAAACATTACATTACGAAGTGAACTAAATAAGCAAATTATTATATTATATTTATATATTTATTGTATTTATTTAACATCAAAAAACAGATACAAACTGAGTGACGTTTGAAGGAGGTGTGTGTTCTATGCACGTTTTCTTGAGTTCCAGAACACCAACCCTCGCTGTTTTAAGGCACTAACACAGTTGAATGGAATACTTGAAATAAAAAATAATGTAAGTGCCATTTGTGTTAAATTTACGTTTTTACTAGAATAATAATGAATGAATTGAGCACTATAACATAAATAAGAACCAAAGTCCCACACATTTCTTAATATTGTTACGAGTTGATTATAAATGGCAGGAGATGTATGTGCAGGAGGTATATGCAGGAGGTTTTGTGTATTTGTAAACTTATGTTTCTCGAATCTATAAAAATGGCACTTACATCCTTTTCTATTTCACGTCTTCAATTGGTTGAATGTCATTTTAATACAATCGAGCACCCTTGTCTTTTGGACTAACGCGTGGCTACCTTCATTTGCACCTAGATGATCTTACAAAGCACTTGATTTCAACACTTTTTGGTGGAACTTTGGAAAGAAATGCTTTAAAATGAGTTTTTTATTATTTTATATTCAGCGCAATTAATGCATTATTCTGGATGAAGATTTAGACAAAGGTGTTAGGTTTGAAGTCAAAACGTCTTAATAAAATGTTATTAATAAAATAGTGCAATTTCGTTCTGAATCCTTGTCAAAGTAATTATTTACGCAGAAAATATGGTACCAAATCTTAAAATGAGTGCCGGGGAGTAGAAACGGAGCTCTTGTGGTGTTTGTGGTTTCGGTAGTAAAACCGATTTGGTGTGAATAAAAGACAAATAATTAGAATTGTGGAATGTTTGAAAATTGTGATGTTTAAGCATGGAAAAGAAGATTATTTTATCCACAAATGAACTGATAAATTCACAAAAAAAGTTAATATCTTAAATGCGATTCGTGAGAAATTAAATGATTCAGAAATGTGCTGCAGAGATGTAACTGAACAACGTGGAAATGAATTCGTATAAAAAAGTGAATTAAACGTGAATTAAGATTTTTTTATTCTCCGGAAATTAAAATTACCCGATTTTTATGTATAGGACGATTTCAAAGTAATGATGCTACAGAATGGCACAGACTTTTCCGTATTATTTTTCTATTTCCTTGGATATGGGCTAGCTATACGAAATTGGCACATACTCCTACCAGCTGCCTACTGTCACGGCTCAAAGTACATTTTTTTGACATTTCCTTAATATTTCTTTTTCCTAATGGTAGAACGGAAACATTAATTTTAGAATAATATAGAACACTAATATTTTGTCCTAAAGGGCAGTATTCTTTGAAAAATTTAGAGCCGTTTTTAACAAAATAGCATTTAAGCGCTACTAAAAATGCAAATTCTGAAGTTCTCTTGCACAGAAATTTATTGAGTTTCCGAAACATTTCATTTAAAGCACTTCAACATGCAAATACAATAGTGTTTACAAATTGCTGGCAATGTGCACATTAAACGTGCGAGAGATCTTTAAAAAAATTACATTTATGTAATTTTTTAAAAAAAACAGAAAAAATACCCCAAATTGAAATTTACGTCATATTAAAGAGTGCCTTCCGTCGTTTATCCGTTCGAAAAGTTTAAAGAAAAAACATGGAGCCATTTATGATAAAATGGCGTTTGAGCGTTTCTGAAAAAACGGAATTTTGAGTTAGTTTTCACAGAAAACGGTTGAGTTTTCCAGAAACTTTATATAAAGCACATGTACTGAAAAATACAATAATGTGAACAAATTGCCACCAATGTGAATATTAACAACGTGAGAGACAAGTCAAAAAAATTATATTTTTGTAATTTTTGAAAAAACAAAAGAATAGAGTACTATTGCGTTAACGTCATCTCTTAGAATTAATTAGGTACTATTCTTACCAAAAGTTTAAAAAAAATTGAAACCGTTTTTGAGCAAATATTGTTTTTGTAATTTTTTAAAATTGCACATATTGCACGCAGTATTACGGGAAAACTACTAAACGTTTCAAAAAAGTATACATGACGTACATGACAAAAGAAAGAATTCACTTTGGAGAACACATTTTATTTGGAGGAACAATCTCTATTTTCAATTACGTAGTTGGTGGAACTTGCCGAAAAAATTCAAATATTTGCAATTTTCGAAAATTCAGAGTTAACCGTGAAAAGAGGGCCTAAGCCTTAATAAGTGTATTTTACTCCATCCTTACAAAAAAAATTAAAGAAAATATTTAGAACCATTTTAGAGAAAATTTTGAAAATGTCCGGGGGGCTTCATGTAAAGTACCCCCCAATTTTGAAGAAAGTTTTTCAATGTCTCAAAGATTCGACTAGAGCCAGATGAACAGGGATTTCTTCTATTTGGAAAAAATCCTGCGAGTGGTTTAGGCGCTAGTTGTGCCCACAGGTGGACAGGTGGACGTTTTGCTTTCAATTGGTTTTTCGGTATGAAGGACCCACAAAACAGGAATTCTGGCTACACCACGTGTTAGGGGATTTTTTTTCTTTCTTAATTCAGCAATTAGTTTTGTTCACTTTTTCGTTATCAGGGCCCAGCAACGAATTTTTTTCTGCCGAAAATTCGCCGCTTTCTCGGACAGTATTACATAACTTTCCCTATACTATGTATATTACTCCGTACATACGTACGTATACAGGAAAGTAAAAACAGTTATTGTTTAGAGTGCCGCTGCGGCCCGGAAGAGAGTTGCAACTTTTATATTGATTTAAAAGTATATTACTCTTCTTAATTCGTCGTTTTGACTAACTATGAAGTAAGCTATTCCATTGCAAATGTTCTAAAAGACCAACGAAATTAACTAGTAAAAATCTCCCAGGACATATTTAAATGATACATGCGAAGACATGTTTGTATGTGACGCAACTCTTTTATTTTTGTTGGTGATTTTCTGTAATTTAGTTTGCGCCGAAGGATTTTTCGATTGTGATCAGTAAGAGTGTTCCAGTCGATTAATTAAAGTTAACTATTCGCCAAGGTGAGCAGTTGGTAATACATTGGTTTAATAGAATTTTTATTCTTACTGTCTGCAATCATTTAAGAAAGAAAATCATCTGCCTGTAATTTCATTTGTAAGTATTTACAAACAAAACCATTATCATTTAATTGAATATAATGCACGTGCTTCATTGTGAGGACACGAAAGAAGTGAAGATGTGTGTACCATGGTTACGTGTTCCACATCAAACGCTTGTCACTACTACCACAGTTGATACTTTAATGACGCCGACAATTTGGCGTGCTTGTTAGAAGGACAAGAAGTTCAAGGCTTTGCCAATGACCTTCTACCCATCCACCGTAGAATCAGTGATAATTTCCTTACGTAAAAAGTAGCTATCGGACGCTAACATACGTAACACGAGAACACACAGTGGGTACCAAACGGAATTGATTGGTAAGTCGGCGAAACTTGGGTGGGGGTTGAAAGACGCGTTGCTCCGAAAGGCCCAGTGCCCTCTCCCTGGTTGCCATGGCTGCGGAGGTGGCGGTGGCGGCGGCGCGTGACGCCGGCTGACATAACAATGAGCACGTGGCCCGCGCCACGTGGCCGCTCGAGGCCGCGCGGGCGCCCACGCCGCTGTCTCCGTCGCTGCCGCTGCAGACGCCAGCGCCACTGGAGGCGGCGCGGCATAATACTTCGAGTTTTCAATAGGGGCCGATAATATTAAGTCATTGTTACACTTCGTGCCTAATAAAATGAATCTTTTAAAATTAATTCACAAACGCCTTTCTCAACGGGGCTCGTGGCCTCAGAAATGTGATATACCATTGTTAAAAAGATTCATTCAATAACAGGAGGTGTAACAATGACTTAACTATAGAAAAATCGAAGTATAGAAAGAAGCCAATCTTTTGCTCTTGTATATCGATTGATTGATTAGTGATTCCGAACCTACGATTATGTTAAGAACATTAGTCTCGTAAATGTAGTGCATGTTTTCCTGGGGGGAGGATCTGAGGATGGATGTGAGATCTGGATCCTACCTACCTGACGGCTAGCAAGGTTTCCCTAATCAGGTATCTCCCACCAGCGACATACCGCCCCAGCCGGGACAAACTCTACGCTTCCGACAAGACTCCCGGAAGGTGTGTTAGAGTAGTGCAAGAAAATGTGTGTGTAAGTAAGGAGTGAGGACAGGGCAAGGAAGAGGAAGGTAGGAAGGAAGGATCGCGTGCGCTCCGCGGCCCGTTTGTTAGGGCCCTGCTCCGGCATTCGTTTGCTTTTGATCAGGGAAACCATGAAAAACTACTGATCAGAGCAGCCGGCTGGTAGAGATCACCTTCAGACAGTGAGTGAATTCGCCCAAGCTGTGTATTGCTAGTGTCGAAAATTCTGCCACCACTGGGACTTGAATCTAAGACCTCCCGGTCAGAGGCACTGCAGTTTATAAATCGACAAATCCGTTTGCAAGTCTTTTTATTCTTGTGTTTCTTATTTGAAATATAATTTTCGAAACTGCACTAATAGGTTTTTCAATAATGAGTTCTTTAGAATGAAAACTTTAAATAAATGAAAATTGTTATGAATAAAAATTAATTAACCGAGAATTTATTGGTTTTATAAACCTAAAAGAATTTTTCTTCAAAGGATACTGGAGAGAGCAACAATTCATTTGTTTGATCACACGATTTGTATGTGTATGTGTGTATATATGTGTGTGTCCACTTCTGTGTTGTTCTGTCAGATGGAGTACCATACTTCGCAGACAATGTTATCACAATTGACACAAGTTTTGAATCATTTTGTTAATAGGATGCGTGATAAAATGTTTCTACTTAAACGCCAAGGTGACTGAAGGAATAGACATTTAGTTGATATGCACTATTGTAATTTACTTCATTAGAGAATGCCTACGTGTGCAGGAATTCTCATGTATTACGAAAGCTTACTGTGATGAAAATCGATTCTAGTGTAGGGACCAGGATAATATAATAATCACGGATTTGCCGTTTTATTTTAAAAGATAGTTAAATTCCGTTCGTAAACTATTTCTTTCCTCTAATGTCTATATGAAAATATGCAATAAGAAAGGGAATTCAATTTAAACGCCTCAAAAAGCAATTTTTGGCTATTCAAATGATTCCAAGAACGAATCTCATCAACACAGGCAGACTTAAAGCACGTCACATTTCTTACACTGATACCTTTGTGAATCTTATTTTTAAAAAAACAATTTAAAAACTATAATTTTTTTCTGGCACATTATTGCTTTTTATACGTAGATCGATATTGGCATAACTTACCTGGATCGGGAGGATCGTGGTGACGAGAGAAATATAAAAACAATTGAATGATGCTACATGTTTCTTATAGGAAATTATTACGGGGGAAGTATGAGAGGGAATTATGAAAGTAAATTATGGGGAAAAGGGCCAATGGCTCTCGGGTTTTTGCCGTCGCTCGATCACTAGAAACCGTATAACTCCCTGGGTGAATAGAAATAACTATTACTCACAGAATTTAAAAAAAAAGAATACTTGTGGAACTACGGAAGAAACTAACTCAAATCGAAGACTTGAAATAAAAAAAACTACGTAAGTGTCATTTTCATACTTTCGACAAAAATAAGTGTCTGAACTTTCGTTCTTATTCATGTTATGGGATTTGGTTCAATTATCATTATTCTGGTAAAAACATAAATTTAACCGAAATGACACTTATATCCTTTTTATTCGATGCCTTCAATTTGTTAGCATCGTG
This sequence comes from Acheta domesticus, assembly GCA_031308135.1. Classification (NCBI taxonomy): domain Eukaryota; kingdom Metazoa; phylum Arthropoda; class Insecta; order Orthoptera; family Gryllidae; genus Acheta; species Acheta domesticus. The sequence continues at coordinate 46,471,507 of JAHLJT010009355.1, forward strand.
CTTGCGCCTATTCCCGATCCTCCGCTACAGCTCTGTTCCAAATCGATCCGTTTCATTGCGTTGTCCCCGATTGGATCATCGACGTTCGGCCAATCATTCCGCTTGCATTGTGTGGTCAAGGGGACGCCTGGACGCTGCGGTGCGGCGCGGCGCGGCGCGGCGCGGTGCGGTGCCGTGGCGGCAGCGGCGTCTGATATCGCGGCCGGCGGACAATGGGCAGTAAAGCGGCGCTGTTTAGGCAAAGGCCGTGGCATGCCGGGCGCGGCCGCCGCTGCCGCGGGCCCAAGTGTGTCACGGGGTCTCCTCCGGCCGCTTCCGCGCCGCCCACGCACGGCGGAGCCTGCGCGTGCGGACGTGGCTCTACGCGAGACCGGCCCACGCGCCACCTACCAACAGTGCCGGAGCTAGACAATTTTGGGCCCGGGGCAATGCTGAAACGTAACCTTTCACCCTGGAAAAAATTTAAAATTTGAAAGTTGCATCAAAAAACTATAACAGTGGTGTCAAGGTCTCCTACTGGTGGCAGTGGCACGCCTCGCGGCACCGAGCCATGCCACGAGCTTCTCTGCGCCACTATAGAAAGGAATGCATACAATAACAATATAACTGATAAAGAAACATATGACTGATCTAAAACAGGGCTGCTCACATGTAAAAAAAATCTACATTATTTTTTTTAAAATACATTCATGAATCTGTACACATTTTTTGTACATATTGATGGCTATCAATGCTATCCTTACACTACAACCTACACAGTATTCCTACACAGGGCGTAGGTAAAACAAAGACTATCTACGGTTAATAGTTGTCGGCGAATAGATTTTTCAAGGCGTAGAACGGGAATCTTTTTTTGATTCGTGTTGGGAATTCGTTTGTTGAGACGTAAATTAAAGAATTAGAGTTGAGTTCCTGCGGTTGCACACTGCAGTTGCCCGTGTGCCACTCGTCTTTCACTAGATCCAGCCGATTGCGCTCGACTACCCTCCACCGTCGGCCTGACTCAACGCTGGTGGTTCACACCGGTGGTTCACGTCGGTGGCCCACGTCGGTGGCCCTGGTCGGTGGCCCACGTCGGTGGCCCACGTCGGTGGCCCACGTCGGTGGCCCACGTCGGTGGCCCACGTCGGTGGCCCACGTCGGTGGCCCAGTCTGGCCCCGTCGGTGGCCCACGTCGGTGGCCCACGTCGGTGGCCCACGTCGGTGGCCCACGTCGGTGGCCCACGTCGGGGCCCACGTCGGTGGCCCACGTCGGGGCCCACGTCGGTGGCCCCCGTCGGGCCCACGTCGGTGGCCCACGGCGGTGGCCCACGTCGGTAGCCCACGTCGGAGGCCTACGCCGTTGGCCCATGCCGGAGGCTCACACCGCGCCGGAGGCCCATGTTGGTGGTCCGCCGAAAAAAGTGCAGGCCTAGGACACAGCAAAGGACGTCTAACGGGCTAGCTCTAAGGGGCCAGCTCTATTTCTGTAGGACGAGTTGGAAAAGCGAAGGTTTATTAGTGAAAAAGTGCTAATGGTTTCCAAAATCCTTTAAAAAATTATTACAATACATAAGAATTGCACACAATTAATTTTTCATACAATAAAACACATTATTTCAATACTTTCTGTGCTGATGAACAAACGAAAATTTTTCGTCAGACGATGGTCGTTATTCTTGTTATTATAGCGTGCCGAACTTCCGCATTTTCTCGCTGACATAATAATGAAAATGGGAGATCAATCAGAGTGCATTTATCTATTTGTGTATTCGATATTGAAACAGCGCTGCAGGTAAGCTGTTCCAATCTCCTATCGACCTGTTCACAAATGAAAACTTTGGTAGGTCCGATCCGCGGAACGACCTTTATTGCCTTGGTTTGAGGAGTTGCGGATTAAATTGGGTGTTTCAGTGTATGAGCTTTGTTTTCGCCCATTCACTTTTCATTATCATCCAACCGTATTATACATTTCTCTCCACGGTTTATAGACACAAAAGTAAGCTCGCATACCGATACCAATGCCATTTCTCTCAAACAGATTTCATTTTTCCTCCATGAGGGCTGAGAAAATATGTTAATGAGGCAGCATAGATTGAGACACGCTCAGAAACGGTTAAACGATTGTGTTTGACACAGAGGCGTGACTAACATTACGTGGTGCTGAAGATGACTGTTCTTTTCTCAAAGAAAAAAATAATAAATTAAAATAGTAAGGAAAAATATGGTTAGGATGATCTCCGGGAGCCTTTTGACTGTTTTAATTTAAAAGGTTGTTGGTTCGATGGGCGTTGGAAGGATTTGTTTTTGTCTCTTTTCTTTTCATAATTATCCAGCATTTTATACATTTAATCTCTTGTAGTTACGATTGTAAGCATCAGCACACTTATTCTATTAGATTTCGAAAGTACTCTGCACATGAGGAGTGAAAATTAGAAGTGAATATAGGACATCGTTGCCATGGGACGATTTTGCTCGATGTATGAACGGAAATTTTGTTAGAACCATGGAACAACTGATATTCCCCCAAAAAATTGAAATATATAAAAGGTAAGGTATTTGAAAAAAAATATGCTCCCGGTAATAGTGACGGCTGAGGCGAGAATATCGAAACTCGGGTATTAGAATCTCCGCTGGGGCATGAGGGTTCGTCTTTCCAGCTCTCCATCATATTATACATCTACAGCATGTAGCTACAGTTACAAACAAGGAGCCGCCTCCAGTTCTTTCTCACTTTCAGATTTAAAGTGAGCTTTGAAAATATAGTGGAGAAGAACATTAACAGATTCAGAATAGAATAAGGGAAATATTTGATTTAATTATGTAAAAATAATTCAGGATAATGAAATGAATAATAAAAATGTTATGCCCTGTGTGGTCGGAGAAGGCCTATTCGCGAAAAAAAGTTAAGCCAATTAATTTATTGTGTTGCTATGTACGTACTAGCCTTTTATGATTGTGTTCATACTTTAATATATCCCAAATATTTCGCAAGTGAGATTCGGAACAAGTGTAGGATACAAATGTTGATTAATCACATCCATAAATAATTATTTATCACATTGTTACGTCGATTATTTTATATTTCTTCAAATATTTGTTTCTTTAAAATTTGTATCTTCTCGACCTCTCAATGTGTAAGGTTCTGTGTAAAAGTAAACAATGTCAACAATAGCCTTGTAAATTCAGATCACGATCTGATTTCGGTGAAAAACGTCGTGTTTCGTGTGTATTAAGTGAGGTTTTCATGTTCTTCATTCAATTGTAGAGAATCATGCGATCGTATGACATTATATGGAACGATTATTGTTCTTCAGTTTGTGTAGGTATTTATGTTATATTTACATTTTATAATAAATAAATAAATATTGTTTTCGAAAGCAAAGAAAGCACTTATTTTAACAACTAAAAAAGTCTGTCCTCTGCAGTCGAAGCATGGACGTTGAATATTACGTGACCGAGCTTGCGATGCAAATCTTCCAGTAGCTGAAGCGTCCAGCTCTACGGCATGGTGGCAGGCACATACAACTTCACTGCCGACGCCGCTGCCACCCCCCGCCGCCTCCGCCGCCTCCGCTGCCTCCACCGCTTCCGCCGCCCCCGCCGCCTCCGCCGCCCCCGCCGCCTCCGCCGCCCCCGCCGCCTCCGCCGCCTCCGCCGCCTCCGCCGCCTCCGCCGCCCCCGCCGCCTCCGCCGCCTCCGCCGCCCCCGCCGCCTCCGCCGCCTCCGCCGCCGCCTCCACCGCCTCAGCTGCCTCCACCGCCGCCTCCACCGCCGCCTCCACCGCCTCCACCGCCGCCGCCGCCGCCTCAGCCACCTCCGCCGCCTCAGCCGCCGCCTCCACCGCCTCCGCCGCCTCCGTCGCCGCCTCCGCCGCCTCAGCCGCCTCCGCCGCCTCCGCCTAATCCGCCGCCTCCGCCGCCTCCGCCGCCGCCGCCGCCGCCGCCGCCGCCGCCGCCGCCGCCGCCGCCGCCGCCACCGCCACCTCCACCTCCACTGCCGCCGCCGGCGCCGGCGCGCAACGCGCCCGGCGACCTTGGCGCCGCCGACCTTGTCGTCATCGTCTGTGGGCGGCGCGGGGCGGGGGCGGGGGCGGGGGTGGGGAGCGGTGGGGGCGGCGTGGGGGGCGAGGCAGCATGCGCGGGGATCGCGCGTCGCTGCGAAAGAGGCCCGCGGCCTTATGCGCGCATTTCTGCCTTCCGCGGAGGTCACATGCGAGGAGCTCACATGTCGCGACGCGACGCGCGCATTCGCAAAGCCACTCCAACGACTCCATTTTTTGACTCGGGAGTCATCCATTCTAGAGCGTTGAGCAGATGCGTATCTAGGTATTCAGGCGCCTATGGCAAGCATAGAATTTGCGCCCCCCTGTGGGGATGCTTGAAATTAAGGTTGTTATTGTTTCACCGGGTATACTGTGAGTAGCGCCCCTTGTGAGTGGCGCCCATAGCACGTGCCATGCCTGCCAAACCGTAGATACGCCACTGCCATTGAGTCACACTTGATAGGTTAATTATGAGGCTAGGCTATTTGGCTAATATTTAATCACTAATGAAGACTTCAATAGGACGCAAATAAGCTAGTTATTTATGCAAATAACACTAATTAATTAGAAAAATTCATGTAGTACTTTTAGTTTAGGCTTCCTTCCATGAGTACGTCCCGGAAATTTGTAAATAAAATATTCAAAAAAATATCGTGAAATGTATTTGCAACTGTAAAATAGTTTGCTGCAAGTAAATCTTTGCTGAACTACAAAGTTTGTATTTAAAATTTATTTTTTTAAATATTTGTTTGCTTTTTTAGTAAATCTGGACAATTTTTTTCAGAGGGAAGGTTCACCTTTTTTTTATGTTTGGAAACTCCATAGTTCCTAGATCAGGGTTGTAAATAACACGACGCGTTTATGTCTTTGTGTTAATTTTTTATAATTAACCATGCGAGATACTGAAAATCGTATCATGTCAAACAAACATTTATTCAATCAATTTATTTGCACAACTAAGTGCACTTCTCACAACACGATGGAAAGAGCTGTGTATCAGTAAATATCAATAATGACCGACAATGACGTTTTCAATGTCGGATTATTTATATTGTGGTGTACGATTGCGATTTGTTAAATTACGCTACTAATTTAGTGAAAGAATATTAAGTGAAATTTAGTGAAAGAAATTTTAGTAGGAGAACAATCTTTTAATAATTATTAAAGTTTTACGTCTGCAGCTATAATGTATTTCATTAACGATTATTTTTATGAACGTGGTCAATAAAACATTACAAACAAACCAGCGTGTGAACGAAAATTCCATTCAAAATAAATTGTATTTTCCATCATAAATTTGAATTTAGAAATTTACTTAAAATCAAGACAATAAGGACATTCGTTGATAACTGTGCTTATCAACTACAATAGCTCAACCGAATTATTCAGATGGAATTGTTGCATCAGTGCTTAAAGTTAAATGAATAACTACATTTTCAATCTTCAAAATATTATTTACAAATGTTTTTGTAAGTAAACCTGTTGAAGTAGTAAAATATCTAGTCTCCTGAAGACGGTTTGGTTATGGTCACAAGAAATTCGTGAACTTCAGTGTTTTCATTGCCTTTCATTTATCAAAGAAAGTGACACTGCTACTTGGTAAAGTTCTAATTTTCGGAACGGCAAGAACGTAACATTTTTTTATTGCGTCCTATATCGAAGAAAATGTTTCAAAACAATTATTAAAACAACAAACTTTTCATGTATCAATGCAGGTCGATGCGAGGCACGTACGTAAAAACAATGTAGAAAACAAGTGTGGATAATTCTCATTTTCTTCGGACATTCTGCTACGGAGGCACAAACAGCCGAGTTCTCGTTGTTTTTGTGTTTGCTTTAGTTTCGCGTTAGGTAATTCTGAGAGTTAGAAGTTGTGCCAAGAATGGCGTAACATCAGCAAAAGAGTTGCGCAAATCTCAGAATTTTTGTCAGACATATTGCGTCTGGTTTGGAGCAAGGAATACACGTGACTACTCTGAGAATTTGTGTTGATGCAATATAGTTTTTTACGCAATGTAGTTTTTTACACTTCAAATCAAATCGTTTATTTGGATTCGATAGTATTTGGATCATAACGACGAATCAATGAAATGCCACGATTAATGATATCCGGAATTTATCTTTTCATATAGTTGTATCGAATGGAAAAGATTTTAATACCTTCCTTGCTCTGATATAGAACTTTTTAACTTTGCAGAATTGAAATATTTTGTCTCGTGTCATGACGAGACTGTTTCTTCAGTGATTCTGAATGAATTGACCCCAATTGTTGCATTATCTACTGTCCTTTTGCATTATTTTCCCTTGCTTGTCGTTGAGTTGTACGGGTATTTGGCAGTATTGAATATAGAATACAATATACTCTATATTATAGAGAACAATCAAATATTAGTCGTGAATGGAAAATAAGAAAAGGATACATTTCAAAAATTAAGTTAATACGTACAAAACACTAAATCAACAACAATCAGCTCTCTACCATAATGGACAATTTCGTTGGCAAACTTACCTTGGAATTAGCATTCCACTATGTATTACTTATCTTTCGTAAAGAGTTTCGAGTTTAATAGCAGTCATTGCTTTTCCGAAAAGTATTGCTGCACGTTATCTTAGAGTGTAAACAGTGTCATAAATATTTATTTGTCAACTTGAATTCCTCCTATCAGCTACAGTTCCATTATGATGAGATACTCTGGAATTACAAGTATAATTTCAAATGTTTTCCATTATAATTGTATCTGATTTATATTGACTTTTCGCACTAGCCTAAAGTAAAATTTTCTTTAAATTTGATCATTTCTATTTTTTTAATATAGTACCTAATTCATGAATGAACAGCTTTGAGTGGAAACCTTTTAATGCCTTTCGAATTTGCTGAGTAAGAGCCCGAACGTCAGCATGATGCGTAGGTACGAATAGCAAATAAATATTACATGATGTGGAATCTCTTCTCTTGTTTGAACAGTGCAAACAAATATAAGATATAATTTTCTTTCTAAACGATCTTTGAATAAAGGTAAGTAAAGTCAGATTTTGTAAATATGAATGAATCAATGTTGGAAAAGAATTCAATACTGAATACATTCATTTAAAGGAACTGCCTATCTTTAGTCACTACTTTTATTTTCGGTGGGAGTTTACAATCGGAAACATTCTTACTCTGTATTAATATTTGAGTCTAGTTAGTCTAGTTATTTGTCTGCAAAAACACTGAAGTATTTCCATGTCAAGTCATCCCTTAAAAGTGTTGCCATTTACTATATTATTATTATTATTACAATTATTATTATTATTATTACTATTATTATTATTATTATTTTTCCATTACATCACGACTAAAGATGTTATGAGTCGGCTCAATATAAAATCTACTCCAGGTTGCAACCAGCTACCTCAGGAGCAGATCCGGTGACTGTCAGTGCCTCTACAATACTTTGCGCAAAATGTGGGCTGTTCCAAATAAAGCAATTTCTTGCACTTCCCAGTCTTTTGAATTACCAGGGAGTTTAGACAAGTTCTTACTCAAATTTTGCGGAACAAATCCCAGAGCTCCGATAACTATCGGGACGACCTGTGCTTTTACGCCCCACATTCGGCTGATCTCGATTTCCAAACTCTTGTATTTAAGACGTTTCTCTGCCTCCTTGGTAACGACGTTTTGATCGCAAGGTACAGCAACATCGATAAGTAAACACGATTTTTTCGCCAAATCCCGGATAACTATATCCGGTTTGTTTGCCGCTATCGTGCGATCAGTTTGAATTTGTTGGTCGTACAATATCGTACACAATCCAACAGACGTCACCGGCTTTGGTGAATGTTCGTACCACTTGGGGCATGTGTTTGGAACTTCAAGGGCGGTACAGATCTGCCAGTGGAGGTAGCTACACACCCTGTCATGTCTTTTAAGGTATTCGGTCTTTGCTAGGATTGGACAAGCTGAGACAATATGATCAATGGTTTCTACTTGCTCCAGGCAAATGCGGCATTTGTCATCTTGGGAAATTTTGAGAACCGCTTTATCATAATGTCGTGTTCTCAAGGCCTGATCTTGAGCAGCTACTAGAACTGCTTCCGATTCTGGCTTCATTCTTCCCCTTTAAAGCCACATAAATGATTGATCTTTATTGATCTGCACCTTGTCCATTCTTTTTAGGTATTGTCCGTGGAGTGGTTTGTCTCTCCACGATTTCTTTAACATTTTTTGTGTCTCACACTTCATGTTTAGCAGCATCAGAAGTTCAGTGTCTGTGTTATTCGACGTGTCTTGCCTAGTTTTCTTCGCAATGCTTCTTGTTACACTAACAATGCCTCTGTTTCCCATTCTTCGGTCAGATTTCATGACCTGCCTCATTAGAGGGTCATCTTGATGGCTGACTACATACTTCTCCAACCCGACTATTGCGTTGTGCCAGGAGGTCCTCAATTTGTCTGAGGCCTCTTCCTCCTTCCTTACGTGCCACATAAAGTCTATGTATATCAGCTCGAGGGTGGGAAACATGATGCATTGTTAGCAGTTTTCTGGTTTTTCGATCCATGGTGCGAATTTCTTGCTCAGTCCAGTCCACTAGTCCAAAACTGTATTCGGCTACAGGTACCGCCAAACTATCTATTGTAGATATTTTATTATTATTATTATTTCCTCAAGTTTTTCTAAAATTTAATGGTGCCGTTTGATAGGTTTTTTTATTCAGTACCCTGTCGATCAACTGGATGGTTCCTTTTCCCACTTAGAGGGGAAAACTGGGTGGAGAAGACGAAGTAGGCGTAATAACCCATCGAAAATTGGGTTTCCATGGCCCGGGCGGCCGGCGGGGCGCGGGCGTCGCCGGCAACGCGGGGCTATTTCTGACCGCGGCGGGCGCGTGGCTGGTGGCGGTGCGGCGGGGCCTTGCCTGCAGGAGGCGGTGGCGGCCGTGAGCGGCGCGCACCGTTAGGCGGAGAGGCGCTCGCGAGGTCGTCCCGTCCCGTCCCGTCCCACCGCGCCTTCCCGTCCCGTCCCGTCCCGTCCCGTCCCGTGCCGCCCCACCGCCGCTCAGCGCGGCCGCTGACGTAACACCCGCGTCACAGCCTCGACCTTTCGCGCCCGCGGTGCTGCGCGGGGGCGGGGCGGGGGCGGCGCGGGGGCGGGCGCGGGGGCGGGGCGCGGGGGCGGACTTCCGCGTGGCGCGGGCGAGCGCGCGGGGGGGGGGGGCGGGCCCGGGGCGAAGGGCGATGAGCGGCTGGAGCGGTGACGCCCCCCTCGCCATCGCTCCCTCGCGCCCTCGCGTCCTCGCCCTCGCGCCCTGTCGTTGGCAGAGCAGCCGCAGTGAAAGTGGGAGGAGGTGGGAAGCGCTGCCGGATTTCCAGAGCTTCGCGGCCCGGGCGAAGGTCGTTTGGGCGCTTTATCATGAAGGGGACCGACTGGGCTTTTGCGGACGTGAATCCGCGGCGAGTAGGTAAAGAAGTGTAGGTCGCGAAAGAGAAAGTCGTCACAGGGCTCGTACGTGAATTAGAGACGCGACATCCATGTCGATGTTTTGAAAACACCGATGTTTTTACAAAACCATCGGTACATTTAACATTGATTTTTTTGAAGCCTGTTTTTTTACCATCGATGTTTTGTGTTCCATGTTTTTTAAGAGATTAATATTTGATTTTTAATGACAAAAGTACCTTCATAATAAAAACTGTAATAATATTGAGATCGATAAATTGGACATTCCTCAGACCAAAGTGAGCAAGGGTGGGAAATAATGAAAATAGAGTTTTCGTCTATAAATGATTAACATGAGATGTTTTATTAACATCGATGCTTTAATTTTGAACATCGATGTGTAGAAACATCGATGTTTTGTTGTTGAAGTAGGTATCCCATCTTGAATCAGAGACCGCTGGAACAAGACGAGATATGTAGTTCTTATTTAAAGCTACCAGTCCCTCGTGATGGCTACTCGACGGTTTTCATTTTGTTCAGAAGTACTATAAAGAATGATGCAGAAGGAAAATGACGAAGTCTGTATGTTGACATAACTCACGTGACACCCCTATATTATTGCCATTTTGATTATTAAGACTGCAGTTATTTTTCTTTATTTTTGATATAGAATCATTCTTGTTCCATTCAGAAGATAAGAGAGCGAATCAGCATCGACAGCTGAAATGATATTCTGTAGCACATTCAGAGGACAGTTGTAGTTACTTTTGTATAAATTATTTTAAAAGGATTACATACGTTATACAGAAAATGGCTGTGACAAATTAGTTTGTATATAATTTTAAACAATTATATTTTGTATAAAATGTAAAACTTTATTTAATATATTTATTAAATATATTTAATATAGTTGTATTTAAAATGCCCCTGTAAAACGTATTTACTCAAATTATCACAATTTGACTTTTTATCAAACAAAATCTGTTTTGATTCTTCATTCTATTAAAGTCGAATGACATGCAATATAATTTCATCTAAATAAAATAGCAAAATTCTGTTTCATTTTATAATTTCAGTAGATGATTCAATGACAGTCACGTAGTCTTTAACTTCATATTGGATCATTTAACATTTCAGGGAACTATACCTGCGGAGAGACTATGGTGGACTTCAACGACGGGATACTACGAGAGGGTGTGGAAGGTTTGTTCGACATTCATGAGGCGTGTGAGACGTTCATGGGCGTTGTTTTCCTTATGGACGAAGTGGATGAGTTTGTTGTTTGGCGTAGGCGGAGTGCGTGATTCAAGGGTAATGGGAGACGTGAGCGATGTTGGGCTATAGGCTGTTGGTGGGCTGTGTGCTTTAGAGGAGCGAGCGTAGTGGGCGGTCGAGTCACAAACAGGTGTCGTTGAAGGTCTTTCGGCTGATGATGTGTGAGCGTCCTTTCTGGGAAATAATGCGAGAGCGGAAGGCAGGAACCGCTGCCTTTTGGAGTAGACGCTTCGCCCGCATAAGCCGCAAGCTGGAGCAACTTGGCAGGTAGCACGATTGCATCAGATTCTCAAGAGCTTGATATCTCCCCTTCCAGTCCTTGAATGTTCTCATCGGTGCCGGATATAGATTTTTTTTTCATATATTCAGTATCTTGGCACCTTTTAGATCAGATATTTAATTTCATATGAAATTGTCTTCTGATTGTTTTTGCAATATTTCTCATACATTCTTTTTATGCGATGTCCTTCATGATTTACTTTTCTCTTTGTTGTTCATCTTAATATTGTTTTGAGTTTTATGTATCAATTTACGACATACTCCACAAGAGCAAGTAGACGACTTAAAATTTGTCTTTCATTGCCGCCATGTTCTTTTCATTAAATACAATTGGATTTTATTCATACTCTATGAAATTTAATACCATAAACATTTACTAGTTACTTACGATAGTTACTTACTAGTTACATTTACTACTTACTTCTTCTTTTCGGCGAGTCATGTTAAACTGTTTCTCATAGTTCTGGATCGCACATCTTCAATGAAAGGTAATACGTAAAATAGTATCGTGGCACGCTTATTATGTAAGCGAAGAAACGTATTATGATTAAACGTTTTTGGTTCAACGTGGTATTTCTTCTGAGGCAAGTGCCTCAGAAGCTACTTGCACTATAGGTATTCCAACACTACCACAAACAAAAACTATACAGGTAGTGTGGATTGGGAAAACTATTTCTGCTACCCGACAGTGTTAGGCAATGTTTAGATTTGTATATGTACGTCATGTCTAGAATTGCTTTGCAATGACTCGGAAGTTCCCAACATGGTATGAAATAAGGTAGAATTGGAGTTTTATGGTTTTAAGGATTTAATTCCTTCTCAAATACGTTTTTGTCACAGTCATGAAAATGTATGAGTTAGTGTGATATTATGAGGACTCTGCCTAATATTAATGGGGATTAAGAGCAACAAAGAGCCTTAATACCTTAATGGAATAACTTAATCTACTACGTCATAGTCGACTCTTTGAGTGTTCATGAAAAATTCACTTCCTTTCAACATCTAGGTAATAAAGTTCGAAATTACAGAAGACGGGGCAAATGACAGGTTGGATTTACGAATAGTTTTTTAAAACAATAATTCTGATATTTATGGCTATTGTTCAAATGTTAAACGCATTTTATATCACGTTACATAACTTTACGAGTCTTTTTCTGTCGATCCTCTGGAGGTCGTATGTGGCTGCCAGTTGCGACTTTTTATGGACAGCCCTGACCTTCCTCGACATTTCCTTGAGAGGCAGTGGATCACCGCGGAAAACGCGGAAAGCCTTTAGCAACGAAGGTCGATATTTGCAATTCACTCTTCTGCGTAGTACGTGTAAACCGCCTGTACGGCCATACACAGACGTACACTTTCCTACATGAACCTAAATCATTTCAACCTTCATTTACGTAAGAACTTCGATTCAACATGCAGCGCATATACCGTCGCTTCCGATGACGAACAAGACTCCCCTGAAAAAAAACAAACGAGTGAAATGACGAATTCGATCTTCATCTCTAAGAAGTGCGAATCCTGTACGTGTAATGACGTCAGAGACGATCCCATAAGAAGAAGCGCTCGTGCCGAACTTGAGAAGGATGGACGAAGACTACCAGGAGACCTCTGGGAAGACCCTCTCTGCAGGATGCGACTGCCGACAGGGACGGAGCCGGCTTCCTGCTCGCAGGATTCCTTCCTGCAATGACGCGTGGAGCGTTCATGGTAGCGCCCCGCCCACATCCCGCCCATGTGGCTGAAGGTCGCCTTTCAATGGGCGGGCAAGGCCGCTGACGTTCACAGGTACAGCGGGCGAATAAGGTGTACTGGTTGGGGAGTTTCGATACCACACCAGTGTCGATACGTTTCCACATTTACGCACTGAGTTTCAGATTCAGCTACTTACCACACAGTAACTTCATTGATGTTATTATAAATGAATTGTTTTGTTCACTTTTAGAAAAAAAGGTCGCTTTTCAATGAGCGAGCAAGGCCGTTGACGTTTATAGGTACAGCGGGTGAATAAGGTGTACTGGTTGGGGAGTTTCGATACCACGCCAGTGTCGATACGTTTCCACATTTACGCATTGAGTTTCAGATTCAGCTAGTTACCACACGGTAACTTCATTGATGTTATTATAAATGAATTGTTTTGTTCACTTTTAGAAAAAAAGGTCGCTTTTCAATGGGCGGGCAAATCCGCTGACGTTCGCAGGTACAGCGGGCGAATAAGGTGTACTGGTTGGGGAGTTTCGATACCACACCAGTGTCGATACGTTTCCACATTTACGCACTGAGTTTCAGATTCAGCTACTTACCACACAGTAACTTCATTGATGTTATTATAAATGAATTGTTTTGTTCACTTTTAGAAAAAAAGGTCGTCTTTCAATGAGTGAGCAAGGCGGTTGACGTTTATAGGTACAGCGGGCGAAGAAGGTGTACTGATAGGGGCGTTTCGATACCACCCCAGTCTCGATACTTTTTCACATTCACGCATTGATTTCCAGATTCAGCTAGTTACCACATGGTAACTTCATTGATGTAATAATTAATTGCTTTGTGCATTTCTAAAAAAATGTCAGTTTTCAATGGGCGGGCAAGACCACTGATGTTTGCAGATACAGCAGACAAATAAGGTGTACTGGTAAGGGGGTTCGATACCACACCAGTTTTTATACGTTTTCACATTTATTTGTTGAATTTTATAATTAAGTGAGTTGCCACTGGGTAACTTCATTGAGTAATTATAAATTGTTTTGTATACAGTAATCCCTCAACATTCGCGAGAGTTAGGTTCCCAAAAAACCTCGCGAATGTCAAATCCGCGAATGTTGAGTGTATCTGTTAATGAAGAAAGGTGGATTAGGTTCCTGGATATCAAAAAGCTGTTTAAAAAAGAGAGAGAAAAAAAGGCTGACAAGAAATCGCAGAAGAGCTGATTAAGGGCTACTAAAACAATTCGCAATTAATATCGCAAAGAGAAGAAATAAAACAATTTTTGAAACTAATTTCGAAGTTGAGAGTGATTGAATATAGGATTTGGTTATTTTTTGTTTCATCACCCTCATCATTTTTCTAATATCCAAATATCGAAGAATTGCTGCCTCAATTTCCCTCTTAAATTTCGAAGTTATTTCCACGTTCGGATTACATACGGTTGCCCTTTCCACCAGAGCTTGCTTAAGTTTGAGAACGTAATTAACAGCTTTGACATTGAAATTGGTCCAGGGCGCATTTTCGCTTTTGTTACTACATTACGTTCGAGGTTTTCTTCGCAGATGATTTCCCGAAGCTGCTCTTCAGTGAAGTCATTATAATGAGAGTTGCACCGATCTTGAATGATTTTTCTGTTCATGTGGCCAAAACCCTTACCTCCAATTTCACGTAACTGAATTGAATTATTTTACAATTGAATTATTCTATTAATGTGAATTGACATTCCAACTTTGATATTTTTGCAGAACTTGAGCTCCGGTGTCTGCCGAATTCGTTTCTCGGATAACGTTGATAAAGGAAATTAAATTGTGCTCGCTTTCAAAAAGTACGACCAAAGACGCACTCGCGAATGTTGGAGTCGCGAATGTTAAAACCGGTAGCATTTCTCTAATTGCGAATGTTTGGAACTCGCGAATAGCGAAAACAGGGCAGGGACGCTTCAATACCACCCAAGTCTCGACATGTTTTCACATTTACTCAATGAGTTTCAGATTCAGATCAATTGCCATTGAGTAACTTAACTGATGTAACTATGTAAAGTAAAAGAACTCATTATCACTTTGTCAGACAAAGTGCTGAAACTATCAATATGTAAATTGATTTCATGATTACATATTGTTTGAATACTCACTAATTGAAATCTACCAAGAAAAAACTAGTGTAACAGCGTATACGTCTTTTTGGTGTATCTTCAAGTCTGTTTTGAACTAAATAGTGATGTTTAAAATTTCTCAGTACAGGAACAATTCAAAAGTGAAAAAAATATAATTTCTATATTTCAGAACATTTCTCTTTTTATTTATTGATATTTTTATTTCTTTCCGTTTTATTAAAATTTACTTTTGCCTGTTCAACTTACTACAAACTTTTCAAAGGTTTCAAAGATGCAATAGGGGATACCGACGCTGATGGTCACCAGATGGTTGTTTTTAATGTTTTTACGCAACTCGGGGTTAGTTTTGACAAATTTCATTGTATCACTGAACATTACAAATGTTAGGCTACCTTACAGAATTTCTTAGTATTCGTGAATGTTTGACTGTGGAAGTTTTAGAGTCGTTAAATTCATCAAGTCAGAATGTGCAAGAGTTTGAGACAGACTTATTAAATGTGCTGCTCTTTTAGACATTTGAAGTTATTTATGGATTTGGCTATTCGGAATAATCTAGGGTGCTCTAAGTTTCTACTTTTCTTTGTAAATCTTCCAAATGATTTAAATTTAATTTTGCATCTTTCCTCAAACTGTGCAGTCATATTTCAAAGATATTTCTCTAAGTGAGTGTGACAACGACAATATGTTTTATGATTAAAGCAAGGTATCTTCAAATACTACAATACACACGTATAAAATTACAGGTTGTTAACGTTTGAATAATAATTCGAGAATTGAACTCAAGTAATCCAGGCCGTTTCGATCCGAAATCCTTTTCTTTCCATTTCCTTCTATCCATGTACGGTGCGTCATTTTAAAAGGCACATTGTGGCGAAGCGAGAAAAACAAGGCATTGTCGTTTTCATACTCAAAATTCGAAGTCCAGACTCATTGTCAAATTTAGATGACTTACACACGTATTTTCTGCGTGATAGTAAACGTCAAAAAGAATTTTCGAAAATAATTGCAGGGTCTATCATCTGTAATAATTGCAAGGCTCCTGAAAATGTGCTTGATGTGTTAAAGATCAGCGAATACGTGTCTTTTGCTGTAATAGAGTTCATATTTGACTGCCTTGATTAGTAGTTTGCCTTATCACGTCTAGGCTACATGTGAATACTAACACTTAATAATGTTTCGTGTAAAAAGTGTCTGTTTTGGGTAGGTACGAATGTCTATTTTACGCACCAAAATCAGATATTCTTGAGTCTGAAAATCTGTAGTAGTTTGTCAATAATAATAATAATAATAATAATAATAATAATAATAATAATAATAATAATAATAATAATAATAAAGATATTTTATCCAGCCGTTATTCATTCAGAGACAAATTAAAACGAAAGTCATTGCTTACACCATTTCGCACCATTTAACATCATTCATCTGTTATCGAACAGCAAATTAAGACATTCAAGCGTGTATCAACTCACTGTCAAACTGCGGCAATTCACGACCGTCTTATCATTCCAAAACATTCCTTTTGTGATGCGATGTTTGCATGTGGGTCAATAGATTAGGACTTCGAATTAATTATCTGTTTGCGAATTCGGTATCTGTTATGATTAATTCTGGTACGTCATCATTTATGGTTAGATAACTCTTCTTTCATTCGCGAAACTAATAATCAAAAGTCGCGATTAACAGATTTTTTGTGACTTTGATGGGCTTCGAATCGCATTACGCTCTTCAAGCATATAGCTCTCGTCATTAGAGTCCGGAAAAATATAAAGTATAAAACGGCAAAATATGTACATAAATATCTTAAGAAAACTGTCATAACTATGTAAAATATTCCATTAAAAAATAACAAATATGTAAAAAACAGGTATCTTATGTAATATCAATTTATTAGAAAATTTAATCTTACATCCATACTTTTATACAAAATAAATTTATACAATTTGAAATTACATTAAAATATTTATTAAATATTTTTTAAAATAAATACTGCTTGTCCTATTGGATTAACATTTTGGTGGGAGATACCTGACCAACACCCCGCAAGCCGAAGTGTTGGTCAGCGCCGGATCTCGACATCCAGCGAAGGAAGAGTGCCGCTACCTCCCGCGATAAAACATGCACTACACTTACGGTACCGATGACCTTAGCAGTTGACGCCCCCGGAAACGCTAATCAATTAATCAATCCCAACCTTAGGATTGGGCTGAGGGGATGAACTCCGAGATGGTCCATCTCATATGATGTTGGATTGATTGCGGCAATACTTCGAACACCGATACCACACTACGCTCGCGAGGATTGCGTCCGAGAAAGAAGAATAGGGAGTTTTTGCACGCCATAGCGGACAGCGCTATCGATCTTCTGCGCATGCGCAGATCACAAAAGTTATGCGAAACTTGAACTGCGCATGCGCAGAAGATCGATAGTGCTGTCCGCTATGGCGTGCAAAATCTCTCTAATATTTCAGTCGATTTGCATTCCTTCATATACCTTATTCTGATGCATACTCAATGCAGGCCGAAGGTGCCTCTTTTGGTTATTAAATCCCCCTAGTCTTCATGTGAAGCAAGCTGCTAACAGCAGCACGGGATGATATACTGCGATTTTTGCAGGAAGAGCTCTCAAGATAACTCAAATCCCATCTTCGCGATGGAATATGTCACGCCATTTCGTATCATTCACAGTCGTTCCGCTAGATTTCGCACGATCGCGACCGTATGAAGCAGTGATTGCGATCATGCGACTTCTACCGGCAAGACCGAGAAAAGACGCGAAATGCCGTGACATATTCCATCGCGAAGATGGGATTTGAGTTATCTTGAGAGCTCTTCCTACAAAAATCGCAGTATAGGGAGGAGCACCGGATGTGTGACAAGTGTGAGTGTCATCCGCCGCCGGTCGGTCCGTCACTCACTTCCAGTGGGAGCCACACGCCCTTGAATCCAGCGCCACCTTCCCCGTTCCTCCCTCCCCCCCCGCCCCGTTGCGCCAGCGGTGCTTGCATAAAGGCGGCCGGAGGTGGAGGGGCGCTTGCGTCATTCACCCCGCCCCCGTCCCCGCCCCCTGCCCCCCGTCGCCGCCCCACTCTCACTCGTCATCCGTGAAGGTCCGTCGGGGATTGTCACCAAGAGACCGGCGAGGCGAAACGTCTCGTCAGAACGAAAAGTGACATTCGAATTGATTCTGAAGGATAATGGGGTCTGGGAGATTTGTGAATGTGCGTTTGAAGGTGAAGTAAAAACTGACAGTACTCTTAACGGCCCAATGTCCAACCTCTGCCCTTTGATGCGGTTAGGTGACGTGTTAACCACCTTGCTACTCACGTACTCAATGACTGGCATATTTTTTTATTTGAATAATGCTGCCTTGCTGCGTAGATTATGAGCGGATTTTCGACGCAACTCGCACAGATCCCTGCACGTTTGTATATTGCCTTTTCACATATTGCATTGATGTTTACCAAAAACGAACTAAATATATTTGTGTAGTTACCATTAAAAACTTTCTCACAATGCACTGAAATAATTAAATCTAAAATATTATTTTCCTCTCTAAACGACCCCCTGAATTATTATATTTATTTTATTTTGCTCTCCCTTAATATTTGGATCTCAGAACGGAGATCTTATCGTATAGGGATGTGAGAACATCCAATTGCCCTGTCCTCAGGTTTGACGCGGGACGGAATAGAGAAAAAATATCGGGCGCGATTCATGGTCTGTTGTTTAAGGTACTCCCCCTGCAACCGTCTCGAATCGATAGATGGAAGTCACAGAAATGATCAACAGAACAGCACACCCATATAAATCACAGGTAAGCAATGATCTGCATCGATATAGCGTAAACACAAGTCATAACTTTGATCCATCGAAGATTCCATTTGAAAAATTGACGAAACGTTGTGATTATCTTAAATTGTTGTTAGGTTTTGATTGATTCAAACACGATCATTTCAAAAAATTAATTTTATGAGCGAGAGATATTAACTGCAAAAATCCGCTATTGTTTTGACACCACTCCGAAGCTTCTGTCAGTAAACCATGACAGAAGCGCGCTCTACGATGTCATATCTTATGTCTTTTTTCAAATTTACAATTTACTATTGCAATGGCCATTGCTTGTCCCTTAGCTTACACCAGCTACGTTGGAGGATTTGACGAGATGATAATGTTAATGATGAGTTAAAAAATGAGAATGGAGTAAGAATGAGGCAGAAAATGTGGGAGAGGACAGAAAATACTCTCGCAAATCCGTTTTCTTCCCTTCAAATTCCAAATATCATTACCGGTATTTGAATAGAGAGGTGGAAAGTTAATGCAGGCCGCAAGGATTTTGGACGCCCATTCCCCAGGTTGAGACGGGGCTGAACAACGACTCCACGGTCGCCGACTACCTTTGCGTCATTGGCTTAGGGCAGTGGTGTCAAGGTCTTCTACTGGTGGCAGTGGCACGCGTCGTGGCACCGTAGCATGCCACGAGCTACTCTGTGCAACTAGCTTCGGGAAAGGAAACTATTACGAGTAGTAGTAACCCCGCCGTTTACAATAGGGATGGCGTTGTCTCTGGTGGCGGGGGTGATGAACTGCGTGGAGGGGCGATTTCGTTCTGACACTCGTGCCACGGACTCCCGCTCGTGGCATCGACTTGACAACACTTATTTATACTGCGATTTTCTTAACTTTGCCCCTGACAGGAATGAGCTGTTGACGATTTCATCCAATCGGGAGCTTGAACGTCACTGTAGTGACGTCACCTTAGCGAAATATAAGTTTCCGATTGGATAGCAGCGAAACAGCTGATTCCTGTCAGGGCCAATGTTAAGAAAATCGCAGTAAAGGGCTTGGCTACCCGAGAGGGCTAGGACGCTGTCGGAGGCATGTCCGTATAGTTAGCACACCCACTTATCAAAAAAGTAAAAAGGACTATACCACAATGTTGTTGTAATTTTGAACTAATTTATACTCACATTAAAAATTTTCTACCAATGCAGAACATCAAAATTTACAACATGTACAGTGGGTGCGCAAACGTAGCGTGAAGTTGGCATATCCACACAAGAAAAATGCATGAAACAAAAAAAACGAATATACCACAATTTTGTACTAATTTGAACTATTTATACCCACATTAAAAAATTTGAATGGATGCACAACATCAAAATACACAACGTTTAAGAGTGAGTTCGCCAAGTTAACGTTAAGTTGGCATACCCACACAAGAAAACGCATTAAACAAAAAAAAATATATATATATATATATATATATATATACCACAATTTTGTTATAATTTTGAACGAATTTATACCCACATTGAAACATTTTCTACCAATGCAGAACATGCGCCGCGAAGCGGACCCTCGGCCGCCAGGCGCGCCCTCGTCGGTTGTCACGGCCGCCTCCCACTTCCGCGGTGGGCGCTCCCGTCGCCGTTGGGCTGGAGTTCCTAGATACAGAGAGTAACGCATTCCATTGTTCCACCAATCCCGCCATTTTATATCCAGATGTCAGGAGAATTTGGAACTGTGTGGTATTCTGTGTGTGAGAACCATGAACCTATCTCAAACCAATGTTAATCTTCTTAATAAGCTCCACAATATCACCAATTATTGTTATTTCTGTTCAACTTCTGAATTGTGCTTCATGGGACTATCGGGTGAGAGGATATTAAATGGCAGCGTTTGCGCTACTCTCTGTATCTAGGGACTGTACGTTGGGCGCGCCTTCACGGGGCCGCGACTCTCGCCTTCGACCCAACGGGCACGGGACTCAGCCACTAGGGGCCGTATTCATAGTCGTCACTTATAATAAGGAAAATCTTAAGGAGTTCCTTATAACGTTTTTCAATTCACAGTGGCATCTTATCCGCTTGCATAAGAAACTTCTTATAGCTATAAGGAAGGCCCAGCTTCCACTTATAGCTATAAGTGAATCGTCTCTTGGTGGGTTGAAAATAGTCGTAATGTGAAAGAAATGGAAATGGACTACGATTTTGAACATTATAGAAATGTTTATTACTGCATTGTTCTTCGCTATATTTACGTGATGTGTACAACCCCCGGAAATGCACAATGATCAGGAATATTTAAGAAAAGGTAGCGTTTTACCCGGACGAAAGGACGTGTTTTGGTAAACGTTGGTGGCAAAAGTCAGCTACAATTAACTGAGGTTTACCGAATTCCCACTATTTAAGGCATTGTTTAAGTTACTACCACTATTTAAGTAACTGTATAGGTTAGGTTACCACACGGATGCCTACGGATGCATGCATAAGAATAGTTCACGGCCAGCTTGATGGGACGTTTCAGGCAGGATTCAAGTGGCTGTGAACCACCCAATGCGCTGTTGCCACACAAGACACTGCTAGCGTCGTACTTATGTTAAGTATCGTCTATGAATACCAAATGTGCATAAGCATTTCCTTATCAAAAGTAACTTCTTATAGCTTAAGTATTTTCTTATTCTATAAGTGACGACTATGAATACGGCCCTAGGGAGTTTTTGTCACCTCGAACGGTAAGCACTATCGATCTTCTGCTCATGCGCAGTTCAAGTTTCGCATCACTTTAGTGCATCTGCGCATGCGCAGAAGGTCGATAGTGCTTAACGTTCGAGGGTGCAAAAACTCCCTACTGACTCCCTTGAGGCTTGTTTGCTTCGATTGGTCAATTCTGTGGTCACAGGGTAAAAGTTCTTAAGTGAATTTTTGGCGAAATTGGGTTAAGTACTGGAACTACAAGTTAAGTATCTATATTTTGTTTTAGTATAACCACCGAATTCAAATGTTGCCTCCTTTTCGACATAAAAGCGTTGGGAAACAGCGTTGTGCGTAGGAAAAAGCGTTGTCTCAATAATCTAACCCTTGTTTTCTTCAAACTAACATTTTTTACTTAAGGCCTTTTACTCCGTGAGAACAGAATCGATTGTTTCACGTTTCCTAACGCTAAAGTCATTTGGTCCCGTAACTATATGTTTTATATGTTGTTCATGTTCATGTATGTTAGGGAGGAGGCGGTGATCCTTTCTCGCTGGGTGATGAGATCCGACGCCGACCTACACGTGAGCTTGCGGAGATTGCAACAACCAGGTATCTTCCATCAGAAGGGAACCGCCCCAAGCGAGGTAAGCTCTACACTCCCGTATGGTCTCCTGATATGTGTGGTAGTGTAGTGCATGTAAGTGTGTGTAAGTAAGGAAGACGAAAAAAAGATCACGCGCGTTCCATGACCCGATGTTTAGGAAACTGCCCCGACATTTGCCAGGTGTTGATAAGAGAAACTTCGGTAAACTACCGATCAGAGCAGCTGGTCGCTAGAATTCTCCTTCAGCTTAATCCGGCCGATCTATATAGAATAGTGTTAAAAATCCAGCCATCTTTGGGACTTGAGACGTCCTCCCGATCAGAGGCATTACAGAAACATCAGTTAATTTATTCCCTGTTCCACCTAAATAGATGTTTCTTACAAGAGCGTTAATTAGCCACTTGCTTGCTGATATACTACTTGCGCAACTCGCTCAACGAAAAGAGTTTATTTGGTAAACACGCTGTTATCCTAGAGACCGCGAGAGAAGATTCTGAATTGATTGAGCTACTTACCTGCTCGTTTACTACGAGTAAGAGAATATGGACTACGTGTAGTAAAAAAACGTTTAACGGTGGAGCTAGAGCTGTCTCACAGGCCTAGTAAAAAGATTCGTAGCTCGCGCTCCAAGCGTGTGGCTCATTCGTGCTTGAAGAGCATCATCACCGGGAAAGGTGGCTTTGTGCATCAAGTGATGTCACTGCAGTGCGTCTGACCCGGAGGTCCCAGGTTCGAGTTCCGACGGCGGCAGGATTTTCGTCACTAGCTTGTCAGCTCAGTCGCTTTCTGGAGGAGAATTCTAGCGGCCGGCTACTCTGATTGTTAGCTTTCCATGGTTTCTCCGATTAACACCAGGCGAATGCCGGAGCAGTACCCTAACAAACGGGCCACGGACCGCGCGCGATCTTTCCTTCCTCTTCTTTTCCTATCCTCACCCCTTACATACTTACACTAGCATGCACTACACTACCACATTTGCCGGGAGACCGGTCGGGGGCTTAGAGCTTGTCTCAGCAAGAGCGGTACCCCGCTGGTGGGAGATACCTGGTTGGGAAAACCCCGCTAGTCGACGGTAGGTCGGCACCGGATCTCGCCATCCAGCGGAAGAAGATTACAGCCACCTCCGGATGAAAAACATTCACAACATTTACGGGACTAATGACCTTAGTAATTGTCGCGGCCGAAATCACCGACAATCAATCAATCAATCAAACAAAGAGCATCAACTGTTACCGACATTCAACGCGTGACATCCTCTTCGCAACGCACAGCTACATTGCCGTAGCCAAGGACTGGATTCAAAACAGTAAATGAGTATGTTAACTGCAGTGGCGTAGCGTGACTCACACGTTTGGGGATGCTCAACAATAACACACAAAATGTCACTATCAACTACTTCGTCTAACAGGCGAACGCAACACGAGGCAGATACACTTTAACTAATTACTTCCACGATCTCGATTGCTTACGACGGTGTAGGCGCTTCCCACAAAATCCTCACAGCAGTCAGGGCTGCCGATGTCTTGAAAGCAAATTATACAATGGCTCAGCTTTAATTCTTATACGCGAATGGCAATAAGACCATTTGTTAATTTATACATTGCAGACTTAAATAATATGTAATCTATTTAAGAGACAATACAATTTCTTGGATATTAATTAAGAAATAGTAGTCAGGTACTATTTCTACAGTTTGTACCCATGACCAAGCGGGGACTCCCGAGTGAGAGAGAGAAAGATAATTTACTGAACGCCTGAAGTGTGCTGCGCTCTCGTGCACAAACGAGCTTCTTTCCGCAGTAGACGCTAGCGTAAAGCAGTCGGTTTTCTCTGGGCCAGGGGTGAAGAGGGAGAGGGGGACCTCGCCATCTGCGCATGCGTCATTGCTCGTCGCGATCTGGCGGCAGACGCTGAAGTATTTTAGCATCCAAGCAATCAGAGGCCAGCTTCAACAGCCCGCCGAATTCAATCATAGGAAATCAATTTTAAATTAATACAAAACGTGTTTCGCTCAACAGACCACATGTAAGATTATCAATACAGTATTTAAGGTTCTTATATACGGGGATGCTCAGCATCTCAGCGTCCCTGACGCTACGCCACTGGTTAACTGGACTCAAAAATGGAGAATCATGCACAATCACATAAATGCAATAGCCAATAAAGTGCTCCTGATGTGCCCAAGATGTATCCCTGGCAATCTCCAAAAATTAACTGCCATTCGAGATATATTTTTAAGAAGAACTTTAAATCCCCGTGGGTCATTCCAAAAATCCATATCCACAGTGAAGTGAAAGTGCCTTCATTAAGCGACCGCATAACACAAATAGCTCAAAACTTTTATTAAAACCTTCACTCTTCCCCATGATCCTTAATCTTCAGTCTAGGTCACAATGCTGCATACCCACGTATTAAATCCAGGTATCCCAAAGACTGATTCAAACCACCATAATCCAATCCCCCATAACTGTCAATTGATCTAAAAATTGAAGCAGTCTTCAACCACGGTTCATTTACATCAGCACAATGTTTACGTTCTTTCAAGTAATAAGAACCGCTGGTTAAAGGATGGCCATTCCCAAAATGCTAAAAACTATGCACTGTATAAGCAACCTCCTCGAAGGACAAAGCCTGTCGAACGGGAGGAAATAAATTTAAAAAAAAAACGCGTTCAAGGACGACGGCGGGGAAGTGACAGAACTCGCAAGCAATCGCCAGTTACACAGGGAGCAAAGCCGTCTTTTACAAACGATTAGTAGAGACCAGATTTTTATGTAATTTCATTTTTTTTTGTCCTTGTACTTACCGTTCACAAAATTGTAATCTTGGCGAATATTCCCTCCTCTAACACAATATCCAATTTTTTCGTTGCATATTTTTACATATTTAGTACTGTGTTACATATTTTACATATTTTGCTATTTTCACAAAATATTTTTTTATTCTAACAATTTTTTTCAATTTTATTAATTACATATATTTTTATGAAAAGAAGTATTTTTTAAAAAATCAGCATTTTTTCCTACATTATTGGTGAAATCTAGATGTGACAAGTATCACTGACGTCGTTTCATGACCTTTAACCTTAATTTCCAAGAAATTTTGACGATCGCCGACGTATAACACTTCGATGAGAATGTTACTCGCCGCAGTGATTGTTTGCTGGTCGAAGATATAGCCAGATCGTACGATGGCTTCTATTGCTCAAGGTACATATAACCTTGCTTATATGCCCCTTGGCCCGGCAGCTAAACTAAGGTTCTGGATAACAATAGTTTAAGTTTTTACTGACAGAAAAGTTGAATGGTGCAAAATTCGCATCAACTTGTTCTCTTCAAATGATTTTTAAAACATTTGTATTATTTTTAAAATTTGTTCAGAAATTAGTTATTAATGTAATTTCGTATTATGTAAATGTTTTAAAATTAGGGTATTTTAATATTACATATTATATCCGATTTTACATATTTGTTACATATTCTTACTGTTTTCATTACATATTCATGTATATATTTTGACGTTTAATACAACATATTTTTCCAGTCTCTAACGATTAGAGTGTATACAGTGAAAGGTCTTTTCTGTGGGGTTCAGGTATAGTAAACTCGCTGGCAGTAAACGGGCACTCGCTCAGTAAGTTCATAACCAGGGCACACCACTTAGTCACACTAAAACAGCGCAACATGATTGGATGCCTCGAAGCGTGAACTTGGTGAATGTGTGTGAAAGTTTATTAGCTCTAAGACGCTCTCCCACTAGAAGCGCCTTCCAATATATGCAATATAATGGACTCACTAGCGCGAAGTAGCCATTACGGTACTATGATGCACTTGCTGTTGCTGTGAATGAAATTGCAATATTTCTCATTGTCAAGAATGTATATCCAGAATTAGGAAGGATGAATGTAATGACTAAGAAACCGCATCATCAAATAAAATGAAAATGTTTGATGATGAATATAACATGCCAAGTGCAATCGAAAAAAATTATTCGCGTCGTTTCTGATGCTCCATCTTTTAAATTTATTTCTCTGGTCAGCCTATGGCTTTGTAAGTGTAGTTTCTGTTGGTTACTTTCAGAGAATTTTACAATAATAATAATAATATAGGATGATCCAGTTTGGGGTGCTGCAAAAGTGGAGTTTGTGGGTGGAGAAGTGAAATTATTTAGTGGATGGTTCGATAATAGTGAAAACCTAAGAAAATAAGATTGTTATGGAGAGTAGGGGTTTAATTCTAGAAAACCCAAGCGTTTTTACAAGTGAATAAGACTGAGGTGAGTCTTTCGGAGTCATGGAGGATACACGATAATGCTCTATTTGTTTTTGATTGTTAGAACAGACAATGAAAGTTAATAATTTTATTACGATTTATTACATTCTTGCATAACAATTAGTTTGCTTTTTTACACTGA
Source organism: Acheta domesticus (assembly GCA_031308135.1). Classification (NCBI taxonomy): domain Eukaryota; kingdom Metazoa; phylum Arthropoda; class Insecta; order Orthoptera; family Gryllidae; genus Acheta; species Acheta domesticus. The sequence goes on from JAHLJT010009355.1 coordinate 46,497,810, forward strand.
AAACATTCTCTTCGGCATAAAGAGTGTTCCGAACATACATTTATTTTGCACATCTTGTGATGACACTGTCTTCACACACAAAGGTGTCGCTTAGTTACTTGTGACACTATTATTACTTTTTCTCTAGAATCTTTTTCGGGGTTGTAATCATTATCTTCGCTTCCCGAAAATAATACATCATATATATTTTCATCACATAAATCGAGGCACTCATGAATCTCAACATCACTCAGCCTAAACACCTTAATAATTACACAAATGAAAGTATTTGATGTGTAAAATCTCCATTCAATTTTGAAAAACTTTATTAACTTCACGCAAAGAACTAGACCGTACAAAACCACACAATCACCCACTAAAGCAACACTGGATACATCCAAGAACGGTCTGAACAATCGTACCAAATGTACGTAAGTATCGAAAAATATGTACAAAATTCTCACTAGCAACAATAGAAATACACAGAGGAAGACATCTGACAATCACTACAATACCCAGAAATTATTTTTAAAAAAAAGCAAGAATTCAAAAGCCCATAAGTAACGAGAAAAATAAGAAACTACAAATGAGACTGCTACTTCAGGCTTCTGTGGACTAAAAATATGTTTGTCGCAATATGTGAATACAAAATACACAAAAAAATCGAGAAAAATATTGCTGAGACAATTAGAAGGTATATTTAAAAGAATACCTGGACTCTAGAGGCAGAGATGAAATTTCCAATAATTTTATGAGCATAGAAAGATGGAAGTGAATCTATTGGACACACATCAGGCTTTCTAGGGTTAAAAAGGGAGCTGTTGTCAGGTCACGTGATTTCTGAGAATGTTTTTCTCGGGAAGAGTGTGGATGTTCTTCATAGTGAACCTGATGATGCGTTTGGGACAGAAGGTAGTCTACGGAAGTAAAGTTTAGTTTATGGATGAATGAGTCTATTGTAAGGAAGCCGATGTCTCTGTGAATCTGAGTTGCGTACAAATCAGGGCGCATTGGTTATTTCCCTGAAGCATTTATTTTCGGGATGTCTGAAAGTGATGGAGGGTAGATGGAGGTGTGAGGACCAGGAAAGCGTAAGTAAGAGTTAAGTGGATGATGGGTTTGTATGGGATAACTGAGGTTGTTAGCTTTATTGTGGATGTTCTGTTGAGTAAGGTGTAAAGATAAATTAGTTTGTCGTATGCTTTATGTCAGATGTAGTTGATATGGGATTTCTAGATTACTCGTCGATCGAGAGGAACCTCTAGATATTTTATGGGTTGAGAGGGAGGTGCTTTGGAAACGTTTATAAAACGTATTAAAGAACGAAAATGACTAATTCGTTAGCACAACGGTCTACCGACAATGAAGACTAATGTCCCAAAAGTAAAGGACAAAAATAATTTCATGAACTTTTCATGAACATGCGGAGATGTGGCGGTTATGAACTTCTTGTAATAATTATACAAATGAAACGATGTTTGGCTAAGATGTAACTTAGTGGCAGTGGATAGAGAGACTGCATAATGGTCATCTTTAGTGAATTTGAGTGTAATAACAGGTTCGGCAGAATCTAGCGAATTTTTTTCTTATTCTTGTATAACTAAATAAAAACGTGTAAGGGAGACATTCTTTGAAGAAAGAAAAGAAAGCACACTTTACTACCTACAACAGTTAAATAATTAATGTTTTTATTAATAGTTCCCCAGCAATTCAGAGGGGGTGAAGATTTAAATATTGATCCGTGTTTCAAATGAACCCTTAACAACCTCTGTAAGTGGCTGGAAGCTTCAAAACCGTATCAAACGGTATCTCTCAAATTAAGACGTTGTTCATTAGAAGATAGAAACATAAGTTGGTAACAGTCTTGTTTGTACTGTCCATAATTTGGTCGAAAAACATTAATTTTAAGTGGAAAATTAATACTAATGAAAAATATATTACAAGATAATTGAATAATTCCAGTTAAATAAAATGTAACTTTGCACATCTGGACGAAGTGGCCTTGAATTTGAAATTCACCAGCACATTTAGTCGCTCGGGAACTAGCCGCTAGGAAGGTTTCCAAGCAACTAATGTGCTGGTGAACTTCAAATTCAAGACCGTTTCGTCTAGGTGTACAAAGTTACATTTTATTTAACTAGAATTATTCAATTATTTTGTAATATATTTTTCATTAATATTAATTTTCCACTTAAAATTAATGATTTTTGAGCAAATTACGGACAGTACAAACAAGACTGTTACCAACTGTATATTTGTTTTGATTGTATCCATTGCACCTTTCAACAACAACAACAACAACAACAACAACAACAACAACAACAACAAAATGACCATGGAGTGAAGTGCGAAGGAGTGGATGGGAGTGGAAGGCGCGGATCGCTAATTGGCCTAATGGCCGGCGGCGGCGCTGCGGCGGCCTTCGATGCGGGATGCGCCGCGCCCCGGAGGCGAGCGAGTGCCACGTTCCACGCGCGTCCGGCAGCCAGGCGTTGCTCAAGGTTCACCTCACCGCGAGGATATCAGGAACGGTGTGGTCGAAGTTGGCGTGCTGGTTTGTGGAAGTGTGGAAATGAAGAAAGAAAACAAAGAGAATCTGTCATTGAACAACTGATTTCATTAAGAAAAAAAAACAAACTCTTATCTTCAATATTGTAGCTGTACAAGACAACAATTTTAACGTTTTGCAATTTTTGAAACATCAGGATTTTAACGAAAATGAGACCTGTGTCATTCTTTTAAGCTCATTTACGCTATCCCAGGACAAAGTGTAATCAAAAGATTTGAAGCCATTTTTGAGAAAATTTTGAAATCATGTAAATTATGTAACCCCAAGAATCAGAATATCCATTTCAAACTCACAGGGCTTCGAGTTCGGCCATATCGATCAGGGAATATCAGTTTTGGAGATAATTGGCCGATTTAGGCGCCAGAGTTGACCCCAGACAAACACACGGACGGACGTTTTTTCAATCGACTTTTTTTTCGATTTCAGGGTCCCACACAAAGAGGATTCTAACCACTCAGCGTCTTAGAGGAAGTAATTAACTACATTTAGGAATAAGATTTACCCAGTTTTTCGTTACCAGAGTCCGGCAACAAGATTTTTTATTCCGACTCACGATTACAATATTCTTCCTCTTCTTACGAAGTAAATCGAGGAATAAAATGTATCTGTCAGCAATAGTTAATGACTGGAATTTAATTTTTTGCAGTTTTTAGTTGTTTTTAATTGTTTAAATAATACTGCATTTTACAAAAAACTCGAAAATTTTGTAAAAATCCAATTTTTTGATCACGCCTGGCTGATGAGCAACTGGAGAGAATTTAACGAATTCAGTATTATTTTTACCTTCAGAACATTGGATATGCTAGAGGAAATGGTTTAGTTCTCATGTGGAATAAAGAAAAAATAATTTAAATATTATCTTGGATTGTGTTTGTTCAGATTGCAACAGATATTACATTTTTTTTCAAATTTTTCTTCAAAAAATAATATAGTGTTCATTTATAGCACAACGAACGTCCAGTAAACTTAGTAGATAGAGCGTACACAGCCATGGGATGTGTAAGCTCTCATCTAATGTCTATGCTTTAAACCGCTAGTGGCTGAGTGGGGAGCGGATGCACATATGGTATGATGATGTGCTTACATTTTCAAGGATTTCTTAAAATAGCACTCAACAGCACTAGAGCTTATCTTGCGAATCGAATGATTGCATTCGTCAGATCAAAATTGGACAGTGTCACTTGATCGGGTGACACGAGCATAAAGCAGAATCTACGTTCAGAAACAAACGATTAGGAAACACAATGATCATTTTGCTAACAATAATTCGACCAAAAGTCAAAGGTGTTTTCTGGAGACCGTTTGATTGTATGTCAAAATAATAAAACTAATAATCAAATTATTAACAAGTCGAAGATACGGTAGAGTTGACTGAAGAAACGTACTCGTTAATGAACAATACAGGACAAACATAAATAAATAGTTCATTAATCTACAGTTCATTTATGATAATAATAAAAATAATATAAATATAAAATGGTGAGGTAGGTCCTGTGTTATATGTCTCAAGTCCGTCTGAGATTGTCTCAGCGCAAAACCTGTTGCTACTGCAGCCTCTCTATCCGGGAGGTTCTGAGGTTCGAGTCCCCACGGTGGTGAATTTTCGATACTAGCTACATAGCTAAAACAAATTCAACCACTGTCAGGAGGGTAATTCTGGCTGCCAACTGCTTTAATCGGTAGTTTCCATGGTTTCTCTAATCAATATCAATATCGCGTAAACAAATAGACCAAGGGCCACGCGCCTATCTTTACTTCCTCATCCTTATACACTTTACTACTTTACATTAGCTACTCTGCCACATAGTATGTCGAGACACTATAGTGCGATTTTTCTAACTGTCCCTCATGCTCCTATGGCCACGATGGATACGATGGCCACATGGCATTTCACGTCTTTCTCTGTCGTATCGCTAAAGTCGCATGATCGCAAGCACTGTTTGATACGGTCGCGATCATGCGATACCTGGCGGCAAGACTGAGAACGTCTCGAAATACCGTCACATATTCCATTGTGAAGACGGGCCTTGAGGACCAAAGCTAGAAAAATCGCAGTTAAAAGCCGCATTAGACTTTCGCGCAGAAAATTGCAGAAAAATCGCATTAGACTTCAAAAATTAGACCTGTCATTAGACCTAACATCTTTAAACCTAACGACCTCTAACCTAATCAAACTCTCAAGCAAGTAAGCCGCGCACGAATTTTGACCCATACCAGCAGCCGCGAGAACCACTGTCGTGCAGCAGAGAGCACCTGGTCTACAGGGCCTCTTACCACGTCGAGTATCGTCCAGTTCTGTGAAGTTCGGATGGGGCACTCGTCACCGGCCTGTCTCCCACGGAGGGGGGCGGGGGCGTGGGCGAGCGGCCAAGGCCAACGCCCTTATCAGCGCCCCGCCACGCGCCGCCCATGCGCCCGCCGCGCGCCGCCCACGCCCCCCGCGCAGGCGCGCGCCGCGCAGCCGCCTCCATTCACACCCGCCGCTGTTTGGGGCGAGCATTGCTCAGCGCTTTTTTACCTGCCGCGCCGACACACGCTGCTGCGAAGTGGGCCAAAGCACAAGGATCACAAAAATTCGACCACGAAATTCAAAGGTCTTCTGATTGGTACTTAATATTTTTAGTTTCTGCGCTTTTTTACCTGCTGCGCCGACACACGCTGCTGCGAAGTGGGCCAAAGCGCAATGATCTCAAAAATTCGACCACGAAATTCAAAGGTCTTCTGATTGGTACTTAATATTTTTAGTTTCTGCGCTTCTTTACCTGCTGCGCCGACACACGCTGCTGCGAAGTGGGCCAAAGCACAAGGATCACGAAAATTCGACCACGAAATTCAAAGGTCTTCTGATTGGTACTTAATATTTTTAGTTTCTGCGCTTTTTTACCTGCTGCGCCGACACACGCTGCTGCGAAGAGGGCCAAAGCATAAGGATCACAAAAATTCGACCACGAAATTCAAAGGTCTTCTGATTGGTACTTAAAATTTTTAGTTTCTGTCTATATTTTCAATTATATCAATTATGTTGGTCCATCATTTAAAAGACAGAAAAATCTTGAAATAACAGTTCTATATAAAATTAAATGCAATAAATGCAATACAAATGAAATGCATAAAATGCAACCAGTAATTTCCGAAACATTTTGAATGTATGCATGTTTGTACTGCAGTACTGTACATTGTGAATGTATGTACTGCATTTAATTTTGTATAAAACTGTTATTTCAAGTATTTTTCTGTCTTTTAAATGATGGACCAACATAACAGATGGTAACTGATTGGTACTGCATGTCGTAATAATAAAATTAATAATAAAAGTATTAGTAAGTGACAGATACAGTAGAGTTGGCTGATAAAACTACAATACAAACTTATCGTTATGATCAGTTGATAAAACTAATATAAATTGTTATTCATTAATCTACAATACATTCTTGATCATCTTAAATAATAAAAGTGACATTTAGTAGAACATTTATTTTCAAAATGCTTATTACAATTTTTCAAGAATGGAATCTACAGTACTTACCGTTCTTGTTTATTGAATGAAAGTGTAGCTTGCGGCACACGTCTAGATTTCCCGCACGCGTACCACAGCTGCGCGGCGGCTAGCTACGTTACACGCGCAAGACAATGAGTACACAATATTGCACACATTTTCTAGTAGAGTATGAAGTGCCAAAAATCTGTCTTAGTGGTTGGAAATGATTGATGGAAAATCAATGTAATTCACTGAGAAATACCATAGGTTTACTAGTACATCCCTATATTGTTATTGTGTCTGTAAAAAGCAATATTTTTTCTTATTGCCTACAGCAGGGGTTTTCAACCTTTTTTCGTCCACGGCTTCCTTGACCTAAAGGAAACTTTCCGCGGCTCCCCTGGTAAAAATTTCATATATACTAGGGATAATTCTAAATAGAGGTAACCTAACTAAAAAGATCCTGTTAGGGGGACTACTGAATATTTAACACAAATGAGTAAATTATATGTTACAAATTACGTATAGTGGGATAGTAAAAAAATATTTTGTGGACATAAATGACAAAAAGGATTAAAGTAAATCAAATCTAATGATAATTTTTAATAAATTACCGCGACGTCCCTACCATATGGCCCCTGAGAGCTGTGACGCACAGTTTGAAAACTCCTGGCCTAGAGATATAAAATACGAAACATTTCGGCCTTTTTATTGGTTGTAAAAGACAGCGCCTGTAGTGTTGTTGTCATTAACTCATTGATTCGCTATTTTTCAACAATTAAAATTAATTTTTATGAAGTATTTAATTTTTTAACATTATGATATACTAAATGTATTAAATTTAAAAAATGTGAAATACGATGTGAAAAATTCTTAATTTTTTCAAAAACTTGGAAAACATAGAAAATGTTTACAGTGAGGATCTACACAACCGACGAATATTCCAAACAAAAGCGTGAAAAAACTTCGGAGTATACTCTGAAAATTGACAACAAGGACTCAATTCCCTCATGGAAACCCTTTAAAAACGCGTGAAAATTCCAAAGTCGGTCGAAAACAGCTAACGAAACTAACGCGAAAAAATGCATCTAAGTCGGCGTCAATCCCTCCTTCAATCTGCCAAAAACTCTCTTTAAAACTTGGCTGAAAACTGCTTTTCTAAGTTAAAAGGTCGTTTGTAAATAACAAAAATTCAATGGATAAGGCGACTCAGAAAGGTAGTTGCTCTCCCCATCTCAAGTTAGGTTATGCGCGCCTACGAGAAAATCTAAACGTACGAATCAGATGGTGTGGCTGGGGCCACTGTTCCCCGGCATCACCCTCTGATTTAACCTCAGGCATGAAACAGCTAAGCGCGGTTTTAGATGAAGATTCCAACAGACGCAAGTCATGAATACACCCTGGCCGGCAGCGTACAATACTTTAGGGATCTCGGCTAAATCGACATCGGCATAGTCAGATTACCAATCACTGTAAATATAAATGTAGGTATTATAAAACTGTATGTAAAACTTGTATATATGTAAATAAATAAAACCTAACAAAAAAGAGACCGGTAGTGTGCGCCAACTGGGAAAATAACAAAAGGAATACGCCTTTTCATCACTTCTTGGAGGCAATCGAAAGGCAGCCAAACAGAATCAATCAACAAAGTCAAGATTAAAACTCGTGGGCGCCCACAAATGAGACAATCATAAGGGGTGCCCGCAGAAACAATTCCAAACAAACATCTGAGGACAGCATGACGGATGAGCTCACATTGGAGCAGGCTGTCAAATTGAAGAAGCCCCACGGGTCCGACATCGGCCAACTGACACTCGGCTGGGGCCCACTGCGCGACGCGGGTTCCAGACGGCCCTGATCGACGGGAGTGAGGTTCGAGGCCGTTCGCTCGCTCGCTGGCTCGTTGCGCCGATGACTCGTCGAGTTACGTGGGCGCCGCCAGGGGCGCTGGGGTGTCAAACAGACGCGTCGAGTTAAAATGAAACGGCAAATCCCAGAGAATGATGTGTTTGTTCATCCGCTAGATTTATCTGTTTCGTTTGCGTAAGCTATAAAATTGTTTAATGGGTTCAATGAAATTTTCATTTTAATGAGTTATTTAAGATTATAATTTAATAACATTTAATATCATTTAATATAACATTGGTATTCTGATAGAAAGTTTGATTGTCCCCGTTGCAGAGATGATCAGTACTGCAAAAAGGGAACCATCATCGGACGCTCTAAAGGCGACACTGGAAATCAGCAAGATATTAAATTTAGGAAATTGAAAAGTTGAAAGCGAGTAAATTGGCACGATATTGCGACTTACTCCACAATATCTTCATAGGGTGAGTCATAAAGAGGTCATTGATTCTATAAAAACAATAGTATTAGAATTTTTTCTAACTTTTATTTTTAATTTTATAGCCAGAAGTTTTAATTCTAAATTACGACATAATTTTCATATTTCTATACCTTACCCTATAATTCTTTCCCTTATTGACTTAGAAGCATATAATTTCGTTTTTCTCAAAATATTTTTATTCCATGACATTTAATCGCTTTATATTTACCTATCATTTGACTAATACCTTCATCTCGTCTCCCATCTTGCATTTTTAATCACTAAATAAAAAGTCAAAATAATCCTTCACTTTTTTCTTTTCTAAACTGTCCAAAAAGATTCTGTATTGATTGTTATCTCAAATAAAATGTTGCAGACATTCAGTTTTAAGCCCCAATTGTTATATTTCTCTATTATTTTACGAAAGATATTCGATGTCCTGAACTATAAAACCTGGTCATCTGCAAACAACAAAGGGACTTAATTTCTTTATTGCGTAGAGCAACAAGAATATACAGGTTAAAAATTACTCGTAATACAATAATTCGACAAAAAATGGGGAAAAAAGAAAAAAAAAGGACTAATCGATTTTGAATTATCTTTAATACAACGAGATGAAAAATTGTGGACACATGAAAAGAATGGAGTGAAGAAACAATACACAAAAATATTTTACAATTGTCTTCTGTAGGTAAGAAAACAAGACACCACCCTAAACATTCCTGGTTAAATGAAATTTCACAAATTATGGCTACGAACGTTTTAAAGCAGTAAAAAGCGAAATGCGCAGAGGAAAATTAAAACGTAATTTGTAAACGATCTTGGGATTTACATAAAGTGGTTTTTGCAACAATGCAAATTCGTTAATCTTTTTTTAAATTTTGAATAAAGACAAACTCCCTCATTTATAATTACGTTTGAACGTTTTGATAAAAATTTAATCTGATTTGTCTTTGGAAGTCCTATTATAATTGTGCCTGTATGAGTATTACGCCTGGGTGTCACGGAATGAGAAGGAGCGTAAGAGGTGCATTAGTAAGAGAGAGGAAGGGAAATTACGACTAGAAGCGGGGAAACGCAAAATGGAAAAACTTGGGGAGAAGGAAGAGGGAGTGTTAAGTGTGAGATGTCACAAAAAGAGGATAAGCGAGGAAGCGATGGAGAAGATTGAGGAGAAAAATCAAAAGAGGAAGTGGAGAGATCAAAGCAGAGGAAGAGGAGGAGTGGCGAAGCTTATCAGCGCGCCATGCGTTGATGCGGCGTGACTCAGCGCTGCTCCACCCACGCTCTGCTTCGAATCAGCGCCGCTGCCTCGCTTCTCCTCGCGCTCCGCTGCTGCGAAAAGACAGTTCCCCGAACGATCGTTGGAGGGGTCGTCGCCCACACTCTGCACTCGGGGCTTCGCCGAAATGATAAAGGCCACTCTGCCCTTCCGATGGGCATTTGGGTTGCGGCCGGAGCCCCTTCTGACAGTCGGACAGCACCCGCAGCCCTACTTGCTCTCTTGGTCCTTCGTCCTCTCTTACTCGGTATTTTCCTCTGTACCTTCATTCCTTCTTCGTCGTCTTCTTCGCCGTCTTCTTCTTCGTCTTTATGTTTTTCTTCTTCGTCCGTCTTCTTCCGTCGTTTTCTTCTTCTTCATCATCTTCTTTTCATCTTCTTCTTCGTCGTAGTCTTCTCTTTTCCTCTTCGTCTAAGTTTCTCCATTTTAAAAAACATTTTCATGCCCAAACGATATTTTTAAATTCAATAATGTATAATGGTTAATATTTTAGCGTGAATTTAACAGTTATTTTGAAAATTTACCCACGATTTTTAAATGAATTTCTTCCTGTTCAGCTTACTACGTTCCACGGGTTTGAAACGCAAGAATACCTCTGACTATCGTAGAATAATCCGCACTTTATTTGCGATTTTCGACGAGTTTTTTCCTGAGAGTAATTTTTCTCAATTGCTTAATTATGCACTACGTTTGGTCACTGTTCCGTGCGCAAACCCACTACATATATGTTTTATGAGACTGCTGCGTACGCTTGTAATTGTCGCAGAGGTGTGGATGAGAAGAGTAACCCGTCCTAAAACAGTTCGCTAATATAAGACTATTTCAGGCCATTGACGTATCTATAACCACAACAAACAACGTCCGTCGCCTGGACTTGGAACACAATATCAACTAATAACAACCCAAGTATTTCTACAGTAACATTTCTTGATACCTAGTCAAAAAAATATCCTTGATGCATTCCTGTTTTATTATATAATAATTTGTACTTGTATATCCCTTCCAATCTTAACTGATGATCTGACAGAAAATTCCCGTCACTTAAGCTATTACCGTTGTAATTGTTCGACATTACACTTTTCTTTACAAGACTTTTATCCGTAAATTACTTTCGTAGAAAGTGTACGACTAGTTCGTCATTGTCATTCAGAACTTCATTGAAAGAAACTTAAATTGAGTTCCTGTTGGGGGAATCACACTACCCAAAGTGTATTGAAGAGCAAAATCCAAATTTTCACAAATATTCAAAATGAATTTTCATTTCGCAATGTTCCCTTCCCTGTGAGAACGACGTGTGCAACATGTCAGTCTCACGGTGTTAAAAATATTCGCACAACACTGAGGTGGTCTCAAAATGTGATAAAAGTCCTTAACCAGTCCCAAATCCTAGACCAAATGTATAGATAAAAGGTAACCTACTATTCAGCTGCCACGGTTGGACATTCTCTCTTACAGTCAGTACCGTGAAAAGCCATAAAAAATTGCATTATTAACATTACTGCGAATGAAAACATCTGAAATACGATAAAAGCAAAATAAGTTTCTAGTTTAACGGGTTATTGAAAAATCGGCACATTTTATTCTGGATATTAACGCGTTTCCGCCCCACGACCAAGGCGTTTTACGCCCATTCGCGTCGCGAAGCCGTTGTCGTTTTTACGACCCCCAAAGAGACTCGTTCGCCGCGCGACGGTCGGGCGAATGCAAGCCAGTTTCCGACGTCCGGCCGTAAAGACGCGACCGCCTCACCCACGACGCCCCTGCTGCGCACTTGCCGTCCGCAACTCGCCCTGCCAAGAGCACGGCGCAGTGCTTCTGCCCCGCCGCCGCTCCACCGCACCTCGCCCCGCCGCCGCGCAGTCGCTTCATACTCCGCCGCCGCCGGCCCCGCCGTTGCCACTGCCCCCGCCCCGCTGCCGTCGCCACCGCCACCATCGCATCCGCCACTGCCTCCGCAACCCCCACCCCCTCCGCCAACGCCATCGCCTCCGCCACCGTCACCCCCACCGCTATCGCCACCGTCAGCCCCACCGCCACAGCCACCGCCACCGCCACCGCCATTGCCATCGCCACCATCACCATCACCGTCACCGTTACCGTCACTGTCACTGTCACCGTCACTGTCACCGTCACCATCACCGCCACCGTCACCGCCACTGCCACCGTCACCGTCACCGCCGCCGCCTCCTCCTCTCCCTCCTCTTCTTCATTCTCCTTCACCTCTTCCTCCGCCACCGCCACAGCTCCCGCCGCCCTGATTCCCCCGTCGCCGGCCACGCCGCAGCTGCCGTCGCCGCCCCCGCTCCCGTCGCCTCTGCCGCTGCCGCCGCCGCGCATCCCGCGCTCCGTGGCTGCTCCTGCGGGATTTCGTAACGAGAGGCTCAAGCTGGGCTCAGTCGCTTTGTTACTCGCTTGCCCACTTGACAGGAATTCCGCAGAATGCACGATTTGCAACTCCTTACTCCCTGCATCCGTGCAGGTCGAGAGCAGGTTTAAAAGGGAGGTCCCGGAATTAAACTTCCTTTTTAAGCGGGTACATTTATAGAATTTTTTTAGAATATTGGCATTTATTTAGAAACTGAAATCATTTCCTTTGTGCATAGAGCGCTAAATAGCAAACAATATCCTTAAGATTTTTTGTAAACCGTCAAGTAAATTTCAAAAAATTCAGACATTTTTTTCTTTGCCATTTAGTAAGATAATTACGACTGACTTAGTTCAGACACACACCACAGATGAAATTACGGTTGATCCAAATTCAAACAGTGTAAGTAAAGGAGCGCTCTCAATTCAAATAATAACAAAAATTAAATTTATATTTTATTTCAAAACAGGTACAAATGTATCTACCTCATAAATTTAAAAAATATCAGGAAGTGTGGTGGAATCTAAGGGTTGCTCCTGTGCCTCTGTTTAATACAAATCAAGCAGCACAAGTCGTATCCATTGTAAAACTAGAACACTTGTTTATACTTGATGTTTAGTTGTTTTATTTATTTATTTATTTTTATTCCCCTCCCCAATGTAATTGACATTTCTGTATTGCCCACTCTCGAGTTTCAAAGATGTAGTTTGCTGTCCCATATTTTTGCCCTTGAGTTTTACAAGTTTGGCCATATTCAAGGAATAAGCAATAAGTGAATAATTTGTCGCAAGGGACTCGTGTCCAGGCCTGCGCAAGCGGAGAGAGATGGCTAGCGGCGGGCAAAGGTCTCAGGACGCATGCGCGTCCTCAACCAATCACAGGACTTCAGAGAGACTGAATGGAATCGTGGAGCACCGGTGGCGAGCTCACTAAGCTGAACTTTGACATTCGCACGGACTTCAGTTCCCTCACCCCCAGCGCTCTGCGCTGAAGATGGTCTTTGATGACTTATTTATGATTAAGAAATGCAACTCGCAGAATTGAGGTTTATCATGTCGCTTACGAAGAAGATTAGGGAAGGAACGATATACAGTGTTTTGTTGTCAAGTGTAACATGTAAATATGAGTCATGATTTCCTTTGATTGGTTAGTGTGAGAGCATTTCTTTGAATTGATGTATCAAAACCGACGTAAAGCCACTCTCAACTATATCTTAATTTCACCCCCTCAAAAAATAAAAAAAAATAAAATATTAGTTCACCATATTTATCATTAAGTTGAAAACTATTATTTTATCTTTAATTAGGGCGATCAAATATTAACTAAGCAAGGAAAAATTTCGATAGCAAGTCACGGATTCCATATCAAGAAAGGTCACGGTCCTCTCATTGCAGCCATTCACTGGAACCCCCGTAAAAATGTCCCGCATCCCGTGTGTGTTGACGCTCATGGGCGAAGATGAGCCACTACCCCAACTCATCGGTATTTATTCTGCAGTAACTTGGTGAAGTAACTTTACCAAATCAAGCAGAGAAAGCCGCCATAACGGGCCATAATGTATACACCTGCGTATCAGAAACAAGCATCCGAGCAATGGCATGTTCCATTGGAGTTCCTGTTTGATCGTGGGGTGACTTTCGCCTGCGGGAGGGGAATGTGGCTGCGATGCGCCCCTCGTGGGCCCTCGCGTCGCGGCGGAGCGGCCTTGGCCTCGAAGCCACGGCGCAGTAGCGGCGCCGCTGCGCACTCCGCCCGCGGCCAGTGACGCACGAGACAGCCAGGGCGGGGGCCCTGCACCCCGCCTGCGCCCCGCCCCCTCACCCCCGGCCATCGCTCCTTTCCGTCTCTCATCCCCGCCCGCTACCCACCTTCTACCCTCCTTGCCTACACACCTCTTCTCCCTCCTACTCACAACCTCTCCTGGCCTCTCTTTCCCTCTCTCCCTCAGCCCTCTCTCCTCACCCCTCTCTCCCTCACCCCTCTCTCCCTCACCTCTCTCTCCTTCGCCACTCTCTCCCTCTCCTCTCTCCCTCTCCCCCCGCCTCTCCCACTCCTCTCTCTTCCACTCCTTTCTCTCCTCACCTCTCTTTCCCTCTCCTCTTCTTTTTCTCCTCTCATTTTTTCTCCCCTACCCCTCCTCTCATTACTCCATTCTCTCCTCATCTCTCCCTATCATCCTCCCTCTCCTCTCCTCTCCCTCCTTCTCTTCCCTCCCATTTTCTTTCCCTTCCCTCTCTTCTCCTACGCCGATCTCTCCTTTCCGCCTCTTTCCCCGCTCACCCCTTTTCCCACCCATCTTTCACAGCTTCTTCACAATTCTTTTGTCCCTCCTTTCCCCTTCCCACCATCCTCTTCCCCACTCTTTCCCCGACCTGTTTTCTACCGACCATTCTTTCTCCATGCCGCTCCTTCATCGTCCGGTTCCTTCCGCGCCACACCCCTTCTGAGACCCTCGTCCGCCGCCGCGTCGCCCCGCAGCTCCATGACCCCTGCGTCCTGCCACCCCCGCGGACCCCTCCCCCCACTTCTCTGCGCTCCGGCCTCTCTGCGTTCAAGGAACCGCCTCTCTCAGGTTCCTCAATCGATAGGGCTCAGTGCGAGGGGAGAGGCGCATCCAGCGGTGCACCCAGCCGCGCCACGCAACAAATGGATCGCGAACCCGTGAATTGGAGGCAGAGCTTCAATAAAACATCAATATTGCACACAAAATAACGTCGAAAGGTCTTAATACTAAATGTCCAAAGGTAATAATACTAAATGTCCAAAGGTCTTAATACTATATGCCCAATACTAAAAGAGTACCGAAAGTTTTCTAAGCTTTTGATTTAGTACTCACTCAAAATGGGAAAAGTATGTCAAAAATGTAGTAGAATTGAAATATGTGTCATATGATCTAGCCGAAGCTTTAACGCCGTCTTCACTTCAAAAAGAGTAATTGAAAGTGCCTGAACCCGTTTCTGTCATTTTATAATGAAATGGAAATATATGGTTCATTACCATACATTCAATCTGGGAATCCAGTGAAGTAAAGACACGCTAATCCTCCAAAATAGTATCAAATAAAATGTCCTGTTGGTGATGAACGAGCTGCGTAAACTTCAATTGCTACTTTTAGGCTTCTGCAGGCTTCGGCATGTTTCAGGTACAAAGTTTCATTATACTACCATTGTATTTTTCCTAAGCGCTCACCTCGCAAATGTATTTTTAATTCGTAGATCTTGGCAAGGACATTAGTCGGTTGACGTGTACCAGTTATGACATGCATGTGAATATCAGGAGGGCAAATGACGCTTATGAATATCAGGATGAACCAAAGAATATAGTTTCAACGTATGACTAATGGAAACGAAATGTGCATTTATTCGTCCCTCCATTCAGGGAGACCTTTCCTCTCCGCCTCCACTCGTAGTTTCTGGCACGTATGACCTCTCAGAGCCCAAACACTCGATTTCCCCCTCCAAGCCCACTGCCCCCACTCCGCTTCCCTACCTCCCCCCCTCCGCCACCCCAGCGAAAAGTTCACCTGTCCCTGGGGAGACTGCGCATCCTTTCCGGTGCAGCGGAAAAACACGGCTTCGTGGAATGCGCAGTAGCGAGCCCGCAACCCACGTTTCAGGTGAAATGTCTATTTTTACCCCCTAGCCTGCACTGGTAATTTCATGAGTACACTGGGCATATTTGGGTATTTCGTTCATTGAATGATTGCGCGTGAAAAATTCACCATTGGCGATACTTGTTTAAATATATTTCTCCGTGAATGTTATCGTAAATAATATAATTATATCGTTATTGGTATAACTAGAAATTAATTTTCATATTGGTAATGGGCACCACTGACGTAAGTTTTTTTTCCGTTATTGCACCAATTTTATTTCTTAAAACTAGATTGCAATGCAATAAATCACGCTATTCCCCTACGACCCCACGATCTCCACAGATTCTGGAGGTATTGCGATTTTGTGGAGATGCTCTGGGTTGTAGCACTGGAAATAGAGAAAGGTAGGGTGGGAGAGTGGAGAGAGAGGAGGAGGGAGAGAGGAGAGAAAGGGAGGGAGAGTGGAGTGAAAATGAGGGAGAGAGGACAGAGGGGGGAAGGAGAGAGAAAGCGAAAGAGAGGGAAGGAGGCAGTGAGAAGCTGGGAGAAGGAGGGAGTGAAAAAGAAAGAAGGAAAGGGAAATAGAGAGGGGGAGAGAGAGAGAGAGAGAGAGAGAGAGAAAAGAAAGATGCATAAATGCATGTACCTACATATTTCTTTCACAAATATGTTATCGCAATGCTCTAACGTGCCCATACATACGACGCTTACCATGGAGCTAATATTTACTACTACAATAAACATCTTTTTTAAAAATTCCATTTCCTACCCCAGCATTATTTCAACTCACCCCGAACAAAAGTTCTAGGGCAAGCGCTGCGGAAATAGCTCCAGGGTCACGGCCAGGCCTTCGTGCGGCGCAGGAGTCGGCGGCGGTCGATGCGGGCCGCCGATTGGGTGCGGCGGGGGCGCGGGCGGGGGGCGGGGCGGGAGGGTCCTTCTCTTTTCCCGCGGCCGTGACGTCATCCCCGCCACGTGGGCGGCGCCGCGCCGGCCTCCCCTCCTCTGCCCCGGCCGCGCCCCCGCCAGCGCCTGCGCCTGCGATTCTGCATCTCCGCGCGCGGCCCCTCCCTCAGCGCTCGTTTTTTTCTTTTCGCATCTTTGTTGTTTTTTCTTCCTGCTTTCGAGATGCAGGTGGCGTAGATGAGCAATATCACGTGCGATCAACGCCTCAAGTGTATGAATCATCTGTCATAAGTCGGCGGATTCGGAGTTCATTTGTTTTTCGTCGGCTGAGTTTCGCAATATGCAAGGGCACATCACTCTTCTGAAGAGGTCTTCCGGCACATTTTAGAGAATCTGACAATGAGATACACTTTCGACAACTTGAAAGCGTAAGTTTTGCGATTTCTGAATATTTCAATGAAGAGGGTTTCTACTTCTGCAAGCCAGTATCCGTTTTAGTTAACGTGGAATCAGGGATGCCTTGATTCGTCAGAACTAAAATCATTTCCCTAAGATGTTTCTCAATTCCCTAACCGTGCGGGCTGACTGGAAGGTTAGAATTCTGGAGAGAATGGTCTTCAACACTTCAATGGTCTTAGATTATTTCCACCTGTATTCACCTTTTTCGTGACGAATGTTGATAAGACATCCATTAAAATATTTTAATATTTTCTCAGTAATGTCACTTGAACAATGATAGGAGAAATATCGAGGATTGCCGCGTGCGGCCCGCGGAGCCATTTATTGTAGCTCACGAAAAGTTTTTAGTCAAAAGTTAAAAGTCCCTTGCATCCATATCCAGCGAGAACATTGCGCGCCTAGCGCTTGCGCCCTGTGGGAGTCAACACCCTCTTCATGTAAAAATAGGTTCATGTTTAGATTTAAGAACTTTTTTTTCTAGTAAATTCGGAAATTCAAAATAATCCTTGTGTTTCACTGCGTCATGTATGCTATGGCCTGATATGTATGCTTCAATTCCCCCTCCCCTGTTTCAGAACAGGCAGGCGAAGTGCCGAGATCAACAATACGGGAAAGTCAGATGTGGATCTTCCGAGTAATGAAAATATGGCCCGCAACCGTATTAAAGGTTTTAATTGTTACCCTTGAGGCTAAACATTTCTCATTGCGTGAAGAATCGCAGATCAATATTCAACTGTAGCATTGACATCTTCCCGAAACCTGAAACTTGTACCCTTCCACTTTTGTCCAGGTTGCCTCTGTGTGCGGTAGCAAGGGCGACGTCAGCGGTGGCTTTGGCCTCGAGAAACTCAGCGCCCCATCCTCCACCCTTATCCGCCCCGCCCCGCCCCTCCCCGCCCCGCCCCGCCCCGCCCCGCTCCGCCCGCCCCGCCCGTCCCGCCCCTCCCCATCCTGCTCCGCTCCACCGCCACCGCTCCGCTCCTCCGCCTCCGCCACCGCCCGCCCAGCCCCGCCTCACCCGTCTCCGCCTCGCCCCGCCCCGCCCCTCCCTCCCTCCTTCCCCGCCTCCGCGACCTTCGCCCTTTCGACCCGGGCGCTGGCGGCGGCGCTGACTGGCACGGCGATAAGCGGGGCGCGGCGGTCAAGGCGAGCGCCGAGGTCAGCACGCGCCCGGCGCTTCGACCCGCGCGCGCCGCGTCGCTCGGGGCCCACGCCGCCACGGAAGCGCCGCACGGCACAGCGCCTCTGCCCTCGGGAATTTGTGCTCGCATGTGGGCGTGGGAGTCAGGGGCGAATCCAGCCGATCATATTACCAATTTGCCAGCCGATCACAGATTTTTGTTAAATAATAAACATATGTATTATATTGTATACTACATTTGTTGTGTTTATATGACACTGTACAATATTATTGTTTAAATAATTACGTAGTGTAACATAAATAAATATTTAATTAATTTTGCTAAATAGAGGAAGGTAACAAACGAAAACGAATCGAAACTGGGCCTTTCGGGGGAGGGGGCTTTCCCCCGCCCCCTGGATCCGCCACTAAGTGGGCGTACACACGGTTTCGCTCCTGAGTGGACATCGTGTTGAGTCTCAGCGGTGGATATATCCGAGTAGTCGGCAGTACGTGGTTGGCGTTTCCTTTTGTTTTTGGAGACCTGACCGGGAGAGGTGGCTCAGGGAATCAACTGATGTCACTGCAGGGTATCTGACCGGTGGGTGGCAGGATTTTCGAACCTAGCTACAGAGCTAGGTCGAGTTCAGTCGCTATCTGGAGGAAAATTCCTGCGGCTAGCTGCTATGATCGGGATTTTTCCGTGGTTTCTCCAATCAATGCCGGAGAGCCGGAGCGGGTGAATGCCGGAGCAGTACCCTAATAAGCGGGCCACGGACCGCGCGAGATCTTTCCTTCCTCTTCCTTGCCCTATCCTCTCTTCATACACAAACTTATTCTTACATGCACTACACTACCACACATGTCAGAAGACCGGTAGAGACTCTCTACTAGAGAGTCTCTAACACTAACACTAACTAGCTCTAACACTAACTAGCTAGCTCTAACTCTAACTAACTAGCTCTAACACTCTAGCTCTAACACTAAGCTCTCTAGAGAGCTTAGAGTTAGAGCTTGTCCTGAATGGGCGGTGCCCCGCCAATGGGAGATAGCTACTTGGGACAACGCCGTAAACCGAAGTGTAGGTTTGCGACGGATATCGCCAACCATTGGAGAAGAACAACAGCGCCTTCCGTGATAAAAGCATACACTAAACATACGGGAATGGCCGTAGCCGTTGACACGCCCGGAAACACTTCAATCAATAATATCAATATAATCAATCAACAACTGCTTCATCCTTGAGAGGAGACCATGTAGGGTCTGACGGTGATTTTTATCCAACAAAATGTGCTCGGCATTTCCTGTTGTTGTTGTTATAGTCCCGATGGTAGAGGGTTGTAGAAACTAGCGTTAGTAAGGTTAATCCAGCCACTTTATGAAGTAAAATTGCGAAGGCCGGTTGCTCTGAACGGTAGTTTTCTGAGGTTTCTCCTATCAGTAGTAGATGAAAACCGGAGCAGTACCCATACACGCCGCGGACTGGGCGCGATATTTCCTTCATCATCCTCGTCCCCACTTATAACTTCACCCACACTTATATGCACTACAGTACCATACATGTGGGAGGCATAGAGCTTCTTTGGGGCGTTGCCTTGCTGGGGTGACACTTGGAAGGGAAAATCCCGATGTCGACGTCTTCAGACCTCCCACAAATATTTTTCAAGCCGGTGTAAGAGCATCTGATAGATTTTATATAAATGATAAATCGAAATGCGAGGTAAAAATCTTTTCCTAGAGATTGATCTAGATTATTCTCAAAGCCGAATTATTTGACTGTAGTGCGTTTTTCTTGTATCCAGTCATCCATATGATCGTCACTGCGGGTAAAAGGAAATAACTAATTCACAGGCTCAATCGCATTGCCAAAGCAAAAATTCGCCGTTTTCCGGCGCCCGATCACATAACGTTCTTACGAAGTATCTTCGTAAGGTAGTAAAAATCTATTCCCCTTCTACGCACATTTTCATAACATCTAATTCGAGTATACATTCAATCTATCATTAACATTGTATTAATTTAAATATTACGAGAAGTTCTACTATTATACGCGTTACTACTAAATTTTCTTGAACCCTGGAATACTTACTCCCTTTCCTTTACGAATATTAGTCGAATCAATAATGAACGATATAAAAATAATGTAATAAAAAATATTAAGTATAAATGTAGCAACAAGCGTTGCTGAGAAATTCTGATAACTGGAAATGTTCGTTCCCATATAATTGACACAAATTTGTATCGGAACATGAGTTAAAGATTTAATGTCTTGTCCTGCCGTCGAAATAATTCGCTTCCTTTCGCATGGAGCAAAATTAGGGCACAAGAAAAAGTGCGCGGATAATAACTTCTTTACGTTTTTATGGCTGCCATCGTACACGGCTTCGGGAAATTGTTTCGTCCAATTCAGAGAAGTGTGCGGGCCAGCGATCAAGGGGGCGCTGGCGAGCGGGGTGGCGTGCGCCGCGACGTCTGCGTCATGGCCTCCTCGATGAACACACGACGAAAATACGCCCAATGCTTTTCCAGCTGATAGCACCCGCTCACAGCACAGCTGGAATCTCTGGGTCATTCTTCTATATCCGGGTTCTCTGCTGATAGCGACAGTTTTCTGTTCTGCCCTAGTTTTGTATCGAAGCCAATTTGTAGAGAAGAGCAAACAAGATCTACATTTAAACATGTGGCATTAATTTATAACCAACGACACTACTAGCTGACAGTTTCCGTTAGATAAAAATCATATTTCATTATTAATATTTCGTCGTCGTTTATTCAATCTGGGTCGACATCGCCTTGTACTAATGCAAGAAAATCGAAAAACGGCTTTTATCACATTTAATAAATTATGTTCTATAAAAGAAAGTTACAGTAGTAGAAATCCTGTGTTTGTAAGCAAATCGAAATAGACATGTGTACAAATTGATAGGCGTCGACGTAATTCACGTGACTTTTGCAAGCCTTGAGACAATACACCGACACAAAGTTCAGCGTCAAATTTTCGGCATTGCTGTCAAAATTATTTTTTGCAATAGCGTATTCTCTCATCTCATTTGGTATGAAATTCATGTTCAGTAAAATATCATACAGAAAAGTACTCACTAAAACTCTGTTACTTTTATATTGGCAATGAAGAAATACAAAAAGGATTTTCAGAACGTATCAGAAACCTAAAATAGAAATAATATGTTTTGAAAAAATGCTACGCGATGGTGAGAGAATGAACACCAGAAGCGTGAAATATTTGAGTGAACCTTAGATAAATGAATCATTGGATAAAGATAAACAGAAAACCTGATGAAAGAAAGTGGTAAGATTTTCATTTTCAAGTTTCCGGAGTAAAAATTGAAATGGAAACATGTTGTTTTGAAAAGACGCAGAAAATCGTGAAATCTAATCTGTATGTTAATCATGTTTAGATGAGTGAGTTGGATAATCGTTTTGTAAGAAAAGTACACAAAGTGTTTGCATCAATGTTTTCTGTTAAAAACGTGTTACTCAACAAAATTAAGTAAACAATAAATGAATTAGAGGAGATAAACACATAAGAAAAATGATGTTGTGACATCCAAGTCGCAACAGCAGTAAGTAAATTGATGAGCAATCTCCAAATGGTTGTATGACAATACATGAAACGCACAGGAACTACTTTTGTTTTACGAGTTGTAGTTGACTACACGTTTAAATAAATGCATGTCCTCGTACCGCATAATGAATTAAGATTCGTCGTGTCTCGGTGCAAAATCGATGAACACGTACGAGGTTATGATCACGGCATATTTCTGAAAGTTCAGAACAGGAGGTGTCGAGGAAAAGAAAAACCTCTTACAATTTTCAAAACTCTTACAATGAAGATGGAAAATGTATAGTGACAAGCACATTTACTTTGAAAGACAACATAATTAACAAATTTCACAAAACGCTGGCTGAACTCTTTTCAAAACACTGCAAAGCATTCTTGAACTTCCAAAGAAAAATTAAAGAGAAAATGACACTTCCTGACTTTTCACATCAATATATACTCCCGATAATACTCTTATCTCCAGCCGTAGGTGTAGAAGGGATCTGAAATATGAAATGATACTGCCAAAATAAATTCTCGCGCGACGCCTTGTCACACCATGCACTGATCTGCAGCAGCGAGTGGCAAGTCAGTGGCAACAGTTCCAATAATTTCACCTAACACGCCATGCCACTTCACACCACGCCGCGCCACGCCACTCCACGCCACGCCACGCCACGTCATGCCACGCTATCGTAGTGCCACACCACGCTCCCTGCAGCGCCTCACCATTACAGCCCCGAAATGAGCCCCGGGCAGGGCAGCTCTTCGCTAGGAGAGGGGCGGATCTTTCGCGGTATCAGGGAGTCACCAAGTGTTATTCTTACAAGAAAATGGCTCTTTTTGCAGCAGCATTACGTAACTTTCTCTAGACTGCGTGTATTAGGCACACGAAAAAGTAAAAAGCCTGCACCCATATACGTTACTCAGTCGTAACACTTATTGGAACCTTGAATCCACGTGGCGGTTTAATTCTTCCACTGTATTTGCTTTACACGTTCCACCTACGCGAGATATAACGCAGCGAGTGTTTTCAAAGCGCCCGGCGCAGTCGTCTCTCGATCTCTTGCGATCTTCGCTGCGTCTCTGTCTCGCCCTTGCGCTCGCCCCTTTCGCCTCAGTGGCGCAGCTCAAAGAGAGAGCAATTAGCTCAAAAGAAAATACAGCAAAAAGGAAAACGAGAAAAAAAAGTCTGGGTGAAGTCCTCGATCGCTTACTTAATATTACACACTGTAGTGGAAGGTAAATTACTTTTCCCTCTTTACAGAACTCTCCGTGGCCACGGATGCGAACCCCCTTCCACTTTGCTGGCGAGAAACTTGAACGACTGATACTTGTTCATAGAAAAGAGGAGAGAACGAACGACGAGAAAGACACCTCTGAATAGAATTTCAGCTGCCTTTGTTTGATGCCCATATCATGCTATCGTTTGCGCACAAGAAGAGTGACACCTCAAAAATCGTAATTTTTTAATTAAGTAAGAAAATAGTTTAGAAAATTATCTAATTTTACTAGTAAACCAATGGTGCTAAAATAGCACGTACTTTCTCACCCCTATTTTCACGGAAAATGACGCAAAAAATACTCAAATTCTTGAAAAATTGTGCATGACCTTATTTCAAAATCTATCTTTAAGGAACAATTTCATTAAGGGGAAAAATCTCTATCTTCACAATTGTAGTTGTAGGAAGACGCTAAAAAATTTTGAATTTTTGCAAGTTTCGAAAAATCAGGATTTTCAACGAAAATGAGACTTGCTCCGTTCTCTTGAACGTCTTCCACACTATCCAACAAGAAAAATTAATCAAAACCAATGGAGCCATTTTTGTGAAAATCTGAAAAATGTCCCAGAGGCTTCATGTAAAGTAGCCCCCCCCAAAAATAAATCGGTTTCAAATTTAAGGGACCGCGGAGCGATTCTTAGCAAAATGACCCAGATAATATCGTGCTTGATTTGATGATACCCTTGTGCTGAACATGCTGATATGAAATCTATATGCGCCTGAAATGAGACACACTATGTAGTGTGGGGATTGAATGTTTCTTACATCCTAAAAAAAACACAAAGGAATAAACTTATTCACCCTGACTATTTAGTGGTTACAAGCTGAACGTGACGTCGCCGATACTTTTAACTATTCTAAAAATATTTTCATGTTTTAAAATCTCTACCACGCAATATCTAAATAAAAAGAAACTTGAAACTTACATGTCGGATTCTTTCATCCTCAGGAATAATAGGTAAAAAATAATATATTAAGAATTACAATAAAATAAACAATGCAACAAATGTGTGGTCGCTATTCTTGTCGGATGTTCTTTCGGGCTACGGTCACTACCTATCCCGGTATACGGTGTCGAGAACCTTATCCGAACACTCCCAGAACAGGTATTCTGAAGAGTAGATACAGTCTTTCAGTGTAGTATAATCAGGCGGCTTATTAAAGAAAAAATGTACATTCGCAAGCTCCTATTCTGTATCATACCGATTCATTCTTATCCATATACAGTATTTAAGTAACTGGGAGTGTGCGTGAATCCGTCACTCACGGTTAGACCCCTTCTCGTCCGCCAATCGAGGCATGAGGTGTCATTCGACGCGTCTCGGTCTCCTGGTAGGAAACATAATTTGTTTTCGGATACGACCAGAAAATTCTAATAATTTCCAAAAACCAATTTTTGCGTGTCTTAGCACTGCAGTCGTAGTGAGTATGCCGGGAATTAAACCAAAACCACCCAAATAGATGTATGTAGGTGGCGTTGAATGCGACAAGTGAATCGCCGAGCGGCAGATTTCATTTAATTTTTCATCCTTATTCACGTATTTTTAAAAATAAATTTGCGGAAACCTACGAATACTATTGTCATGGATCTTATTGAACTTGAAGAACATCAAGTAAATATGGAGAACACCAAACTGTGAATACAGAAGTGTGCTACAGAAGCATATGTACGTTCTTACGTTCGACTTCTCACATTTACATTCTTAAACGTGCAAATACCGATTTGGAAATGAATATAACTAACAACTTATTCTTATTAAAACGTAAGTAGCACCATATTCACATACACATACAACACAGTCCCTTTTTAATGTTTATATAGATTTGCCTACAAAACGATAAATAGAACAATTGAAGAAGTAGAACTGAACACAATTAGACTGACTTCGTGGAGTTTTAAACACTTCAAAAGTTAGGGGGCAAAAATATAGAAATATGAAGCAAATCCGGGGAAGAATAAAATGTTGAAGATTTTGCAACAGAATTATCGAAACAAATTGAGAAAGGATCTTAATAGAAAATCACACTGAAGACCAGCTTACAGATGATTTCTTGTGCATATTAATTAAAAACGTAAACAATGTAGCTGTACTTAATTCTAACTATTCAGCATCATTCAACCTGCAAGTATTTTTTAGGGCGTTTATAATTTTGAAATTGCAATATTGCCAGTTAATAAATTGTATGGAGGTAACATACAAGGCCATTGGGAATTGGGAATTTTTGAATAGGAGTAAAACATTATTAACTACTACAATTCATTGGTATGTCCAGAGCTAGAGACTGCAAGAACTTATTTGAACAAAGCTATACATGGCATACATTTTCAACACTTGAAAATACTTTTAAAACAGAATACAGCGTCGGCGACGCCACATTCAACTAGTACATTTATATTGCAATATAATTTTGCAGTCAAAATTATCTTTCGAAAGGGGCGTAACCCACTTATACTATCGTATGTGCTACACCAATATAATTATCCCATAAAGCGGCAACTATCTTAAGGGGCTGCAACTCTGACGTTGAACCTTTTCCTTCTGAGTGATTCACAATTTAATTTGCATACTGTATACAGCGGCATCCGAGCGATGCAATCGGCCGGGCAAGACGTCAGCGGTAGCGACCAGTGTCAATTTCATCACCTCACTGGAGTCACGTGCGAGGGCATGATCTCGGAAGCATTGTTTCGGGCCATTGGCGAGGCATGTGGCTCGCATGAACGCCGCTAGATCGCAGCATTAAAAACGTTTTTGGCTTTTTTAAATTGTATTTCCAAACAAATCATCAGTTGCCCACTAGTTGTCTCGATTGGTGACTGGAAGGAGTCTAACCTTCAATGACGGACGAATGGACAAATGCAAGTTACTCAAATACTTTAAACGGTCCTAGTGATATGACCATTTATGGTTCATGGAGCAATTATTGGAGTTGTCTAATATTAGATACTGTTTCTAACTTGTGAATGTCACAAGATTTGCAAAGCGATAATGCCACAATGCACCAGCATTTCAAAATAGGTGAAATATCCATTATTAATGAAGATTCATAAGGGAAATGTACTGCTGTTTACATAAGTGCGCTTACAAATTAATACCAGTGACTTATTACTCACACCCATTGAAAAGTAATTAGACTTGTGTAATTCAGCACTGTGTAAAAAATGGATCATTTCCTTTCGCAATTGAATTTTACTAACATTTTCTGTTTCTAAAAAGTTTAATTTATGCTCGCCATTCAGGAAATGCAAGAAACAAATATCGCCTCCTGTATTATTTCAGTAGTATACCTTTGCGTTCCGGCTCTCACACGCAACCAATCTTTATAAGTGAGGGCTCTAAAGAAAGAGAATTTCACGGAGACTTGACGAATCCCACTTTGACTTTGAAAACATGAAGGATTTGTTTAAAAAAAACACATCCAATTATTCAAGTCAAACGCAACCAGCAACACTTGCCAAAGTTTTCGTCAAATAACTCCTAAACAAAGCATTTTATGGCCTTAATAACTAAAATTTTGAGGCCAAGGCCTCAAAGAAACATTTTTCACACCATAATCTACAAGATGAGACATTTCCCGATCCATTCAATTAAATTTCGGTTCCACGCTTCAATACTATCAAGGCCGCCTCAATTTTTCAGCCCTTCCTGCTGGTAGAAATTTTTGTGGCGACACGCTTAGAAGGCTTAGATTAGATAATCTTTATTTACGCTTTCTGTTAACACCGTAGTTTGTGCAGTGTTTATTTGCATAACCACTAATGCAAGATTTGCTCTCCAGCAACAACTAGAAGTACTATTATAGTTGCTTGATACCTATGAAGATTTTTTCTTTGCGTGTAGTGAAACCAATCAATTAACGTTTTACCGGTGTCTGTAAGTGCTGTGTACCTAATTGAAGAGGGATGTGGGTGCACAGAGAAGAGCGAAGACTGTTTTATCTGTACTAGTATTTTCGTTATCATTCGATGAAATTTTAAAGTCAGCGGGTTCAGACACGTAGCTTTCTCAAAAGTAAAAAGCTTTTCTAATATTTTTGTGACTCACAAGCAGCTAAAAGCTATCTCTCAAAGAATATTGAACAATTACTCTAAATGTTGTCTTTAAGGAAGTGCTGTGAATTGTTCCAAGAAAATTCTCCATGATACTGAATAAATACTTATTGAAAATTTATTTTAAACATCAATTGCCTTGTTTTTTATTTTATTTGATATTGTATTAAACATTGCAAGTTACCTTTATATATTTTTAAACAAATCAACACGTTTCGTTAACTACTTCCCGTCTTAAAATGGAAATATAAGGATATGAATCTAACATAGGGTCTAACATGTGAGAGTTCTCGAACGGGTACGTGGAAGTAGTAGGGGAAAACTTGTGTTTGGCAGAACACAAAGAACAAACGTTTTAAATTACCTAAAGTAAAATAGCTTGAAATAAATGAAAAACAAAAATCAAATCGCGCTGGCCTACAATACTACGTGAATTAATTTAAAAAAAGCAAGTAAATTTAAAATTACAGAGAGAATAGGAGAAGTAACTCGACAACTGCCAACGTTCGCAGTCCAAAGGCACGATTTAAATGTTGGTGGTGTCTGGAAGTATGTACATCAACGCCCAGCTGCAAACTCATATTGTAAATAATACACTGTTTGATATTAAACTAAAGGTGTCGGTTCGTTAAGATATTCAAAATGCAAACATCGTTTGAGTAACATTCCCATGTACCGAAGTGAAGTCTAAGCCTACTAAATTGTTTCCAATGGTAACAAATTGTATTTAGTACTCAAAGGTGAAAATAGTTTATTTTTTGGCTCGGAATTGCTTTTCTTAAGGTACGTAAGTACGCTGAAAATAATCCAATACTCTTTAATACACAAATGATTTTTCAATTTTCGCACCCCAGCAAGCTGGCACCCTGACTCTCCAACCCTCCCTCTGTTCCTCATAACAAATCAATGAAAGTCAAATAATATTTCAAAGAGTAGGGTTGTACTTGCTCGATCGGTATTTACGCACCTACTATACTTTGCTTTGCTTTCTGAAGAGTAAAAACCTTTTCTATTTATCAAGGAAAGCGAAAAGCTAACTCTCAAGGAGGAGTGAATAATTTGTTCAAACTTGTTTTTAAAGAAGTATGAATTGTTCCGAGAACATCTCTCTATAATGCTGAATAAAGTTTTATTGAAAATTTGTTTTCAACATCAATGGAATTGATATGTTTGATATTCTGCAAGTACATTAGAAGTTACATTTATACATTAAACAAATAAACACGTTTCATTAACAACTTTTCTTCTTAATTGAAAGGATAGACAAATGGATATGGAAAGGGTGGGTTTTAATATGCGAGAGTTCTCGCACGGGTACGCTAGTTAATATAATATTTAATATACCTATTCGTGTTATGTCTATGTAAAATTTTCAATGCGCGCAGAAATCGGAAGAAAACTCTGCAGCCTCCAGCCATATATTTATAGTTTAGTTAGATAATCAGGAAATCGAAACAAATCGAAAAATTATAAAACACTGAGTTGATTTTGGCTAAAAAATTCACAATTAGTTGTGTAATTCCACCTATTCTAATATTGCGCATACGGACTGAATACTGAATTCTCAAACTCACTGCGTTACTGCTTACGACACAGGTAACGAGATGCTATAGTAAGGCTCCAAGGAAGAGGCCGCCCGCTATTAGATTTTTGCTGTTCACGTATTGCTTTATGGAGCAGCAACTTTTTTATATAATTAATAAGATTGCTGGTCAGGTTGATGCCTTATAGTAATTTAAGGAAACGATGCTTAGTATCAATATTGGTTCTAGACCACATATTTTTCTCAAATTTTAAAACATATTTTTGCCATGTAAAACGAACAACTGTTATACTGAATTGTGTTATTGCAGTATTCGTGAAGGCTGGCATTAAAATAGTAATTTCTTGTAGCGTTCTACGTTCTTTGTTGTTCTTAAGCAGTGAGTGTGCTACTTTTTGGAAAACCATTTTGAGTGGGTTTATTTAACAGTGTTGGGGGCTTCTAGTTTATATTGAATGACGGGAGAATAAAGCTCACACGTAGAAAAGTAAACAGGGGCAGTCATAGCAGGACGAGCTGCGGGGAAAGAGAATGGAGTTGGGAAGGAGGGAGGGGAGGGTGTTGGGACAGGGAAGGGGCGAGGAGTGAGGTGTGTCGGGGCGAGGAGCATCGGGGACGCGCAGAGAAATGAGGGGTGGGTCGAGGCGTAGTGGAGCTGCTACCAAACAAAAACTACAAATAATACAAAATCAATTTCTCAGAATCATTTCAAACACCCCCTGATATGTCTCCAATAAACAGTAACACAAAGAATTAGATTTAGAGACTATAGACCATCACATCACCTATCTGGCTACCAATTTCTTCTCAAACATTTCCAAAATCCCTTCACTATCAGTTCACAGACTCGGCAAAACCCATCACTTATAACCAGAATACAAAATAAGTTTCCCTTTCACATTTTCCTAAAGAAATTCTCCGAACTAGATCCCGACTAGAGGAGCCCGATGGGTTACCTCAACCAATCCTTAAGTTTTGATTTACACCAAGTCTGAAGTTTTAATTTGAGTTAGCTAGTAAGCCATCTATCATATGTATAGTTAATTTAAACTGAACTTTGTATTCACCATCTGTATAAATAAATGAAAAAGAATGGAGCTACTGGGGGGGGGGGGAGGGAACTAAGCGGGGCGGGGCGAAGCGGGAGAACGGGGTGGAGCGGTGCGGGGTGAGGCAGGTCGGGCGGAGCGGAAAGGAGTGGAGCGGAGCGAGGCGGGCCGAAGCGGAGTGGTTGGGAACGAAGCATAGGAGCTGTACGGGGCGGAGTGAGACGGAGCGGAGCGGAGCGGAGCGATGCGGGGCAACGTCGTCGCGCAGAATCCCAGACGAGCGACAGCGCGGCGCCCGCTTGCATTCCGAGTGGCGTGGAGGGGCGCGTGGCGCGGCGGACGCCCGGGCGACCTACTTGGGCCCTGCACCGCCGCCGCCATGACTCAGGACCGCCCGACCGCCAGCCCCCTCCATCTGCGACTCTCCGCCGCCGCCGCCGCCGCCGCCGCCGCTGCCGCCGGGTATCGATCCCGGTGCGCCGGTCACGGTCAAGGTCGGCGCGCCCGCCGCAAGGTCAGGGCTGCCGCCACCGCCGCCACGCCGCCGCCGCCGCCAAACTCCGCCAACGCGCCGTCCGCGTCGGGCGTCGAGTTGCTCAGCGCCGCCGCCACCTTACGTAAGCGGCGCTGCTCGCCTGCCGCCCTGGCAGCCTGCGTGGGGCCTCGCTTCGCACTCCGGCGTTGCGCGGCAATAGCCATTCCTCAACTTTTCCACTCGCCGGCGTTTGGGCATCCCTTTCGACGCCTCCTTCCCGTCAAGCGTCTGGATTCCGCTTTTAGAAGCGGCGCATTGCTAATAAAATATTTTCATAATAGTATACGATGCACTTGCACTTGATTTCCTTTATTTAAAATATTGCCATTAATTTACGTTCTCCGAAACATTTGGAATTCCACTGTAATTAGCACAGCTGATTTGCAGTTCCTTTTTTTATATTCAGAATAATTTTCAATTTTCAAAAAATAACTGATTTCATTTCAATTTCTTTTTTAATTTGCGGTTGTTCTCGTGCTTTAAATTTATTTCTGCTCTTTTTCAATAGAATTTTGTTTTGAAAATAAATTAACCAGTTTAACAAAAGTCATGCCAATAGTAACATTCTACCAAGCTCATTTCACAGAATTAAAACCATCGCGATACTGATGTCAATCATTCCAAGAAATAGAAATAGTAGATATAAATGTTTTGGTAATCGATAAAAAAAAAGCAAAAGCTGAGGATTGGAAAAACTTACTTTACACCTGTTACTGATTCGCTTCGTATGAAATCATTTGAATACCGAGAACGTCCGTGTTTCCAAGGTAAATACAAAGCAACATAAAATTACTCGCTCATTGAAAGTCTGATATCAGTTCCAGTCTGATGATGCCAGTTCTCGTGAACGGTATTTTCCAGAAAGTAACATTTACAGATTATTGGGTTAAGATACACACTTCTCTTCAGATAATTATTCCAAGAAATTGAAATGAGTTCCGTAACTCAATCAAAAAATAGTCCTTTGGTATCCATTAGTGTTAATTGTGTTCCAGTAACAGTGGTAATATAGCGTGTTTAAAGTGTCAGTCTATTTCCTTGGTTTTTGTCATTCCGACATACTATATAATTGAAAGAAAAGTCTCGCGTCTAGCTCTTGGTCAGCGTGCTAGCTTGCCACTAGGCGGCCCCGGGTTCGATTCCCGGTCGAAATGGGCAAGATTATAGTGTGCGTTTTCCTTGTAATTCCCCAGTATGTATGCTGCAGTGTGAGGATGAGAAAATTCACTTCTCAGGTTGAGAAGACTGGGGGTATATCTACGTGCTAACCACACGTACCCCCTTAACGCCGCGAGGCAGGGAGGTTCCCGGTAGGCCTGAGCCCGTTCACGGGCTGTCGCGCCAAGTGCATACATACATTCATTTAATTGAAAGAGAATAATCACTTTCCAACAACCGAGAACCTAACACAGGACAAACCGACAACGAGGAACTATCTGCATAGTTCGCTCGATGGTGAATTTTAAAAGTTAAGGTTTAGTAATGAGTAGGGAGCGGATTCGTATGTATTTACATATATTTTTGGAGACTAAATAACTTAATTTTTCAACTGGAACTATTTGTTTCAAGACATTCTGAGACGAATAAGACATATTTTATTTTACATATTTTTACATATTTCGGTATAACTACATATTTTTACATATTTTATCTGTTACTCCATATTTTTTAAATATTTGTAATATTTTTGTGTGGAGAAAGAACATCTTGAAGACTAGCTTGGGATGTTACAAAATGCGAACCACTGAGCTGTTTCTTGAATCGAATTCGAATGCAACTTCGGTGTGTGCTTTCAATGGAGAGATAAACTACTGTTCCTAGAAGAGAGCAAATTGACCTGCCACTTTCGTAGAAGGTCTCTTGCATGTTGCGATGTGCGAGAAACATGCGACGGAAGTGGGTATCAGTGAAATTGAGAAGAGTCTTCCCGCCGTACCTTCTCTACGACGCGTCGTATACTTGCGTCTCAGTTTCACTGATAGCATGAAGAAAGGAAACGTTCGCTCCCGTGTCATATTCTCCCTGATACCAATTAATGTTAGATTAGGATGGCAAATCAGAGAGGAAGAGAGGGCAGTTGTCAGCTCAGCATACATTTTTTTTCATCCTGCTTCAGTTCGTGGTTACTTGCCTGCCCTGCAAGACGGTGTGTTAAAAGTGTGTTAAAAGATTTTCATAAATAGTGAGAAAGAACGAATTAGTGTGAAAGAAAAACAGTGTGCAAAATGCCGAAAGCAGCGACAAAGGGAAAAGACTTGGTGGCCAGATATCTCCGCGAATTTCCAAATGAAACATTTAAAACTGATTCGAACATTTTATTTTGTTCTTGTTGCGATAAGCAGATTTCGACTTCTCAACGCTTTTTAGTGACGCAACACATTGCCACAGCGAAGCATAAAGAAAACAAGGAGAGAAAATCAAAGCTTCAACAAACCTTCATCACAACTTCAACTGCTTCTACATCAAGTGGTAAGTCAGGTTTTAATACAGACTTGTGCCGAGCTTTAGTTAGAGCTGATATTCCTCTTCATAAAATAAACAATTCAGATTTCAAAATGTTTCTGGAAAAGTATACCGAGAAAAAATACCAGATGAAAGCACGTTGAGATAAAACTATTTACAAGAAATTTATGTGGAAACTCTTGATAAAATTCGAGATAATTTAAAGAACAGCAACATTGGGTATCAATCGATGAAACCACTGATGTAGAAGGCAGATATATTGCCAATGTAATTGTTGGTAAACTTTCTTCCCTATCCCCTTCGGTGCCTTATCTCTTGAACTGTGAAGTATTGGAAAAATGTAACCATGCATCTATAGCAAGATTTTTCAACGATTCAATGAGTCTGCTGTGGCCAAGTGGTGTACTAAACGAAAACGTTTTGTTATTTTTATCTGATGCTGCTCCATACATGGTGAAGGCGGGAAAGGCACTGCAGGTTTTTATCCAAAAATGATTCATTAACCTGCCTGGCTCATGCACTTCATAGAGTTGCGGAAACTGTGAGAAATCAATTTCCTAATGTGGATGCATTGATATCGTCCGTAAAAAAAGTTTTTTGAAAGCTCCAAGCCGCGTGAAAATTTTTAAGGAGAGTTATCCAGATCTGTGTTTGCCACCCCAACCAGTAATTACGAGATGGGGTACTTGGTTAGAAGCAGCGCAATACTACTACGAAATTTCGGTAAAATAAAAGATATTATTTTAAAACTTGATTCTGATTCGACTGCGGCAGTAGAAAAAGCCAAATCTCTGATTGTTAATCCCAGCTTGAAGAACGACCTGGCCTACATATCATTAAATGCAGTTTTTTTGGCTCATGCAATTACAAAATTGGAGACTCGGAACACGTCGTTAGCCGAAAGCGTTTCTATTGTTAATGATACGTTCCAAAAGCTTCAAAAAGCACCAGGAGAAAAAGGAAAGGAAATGAAGAACAAATTCATGGTAATTTTGGAGAAAAATCCTGGTTGGAAGGAATTGCAAATCATTTCGGACATCCATTCTGGAAACGACAATACCGGAACGTTAGAGGTTGAGTTGAGCCCCAGAGAAATAACTCTTTTTCAGCAATGCTCCTATTACCTCGGTTGATGTGGAACGGTCATTCAGCCTCTACAAATCTATTTTAAGGCCTGATCGGCGTCAATTTTCCTTTCAGAATTTAAAGTTTCACTTAATAATTTCAAGTAATTGTACTCTCTAATTATTTAATAATGTAAATAAATGAAATATTATAATTTTGTTTTTTACATATTTTCTGTTTTTGATTACATATTTTTTACAAAATAAATACATATATATGTACATATTTTCATTTTTTTATTACATGAAAATCCGCTCCCTAGTAATGAGCATTGTAATTGGTAACTCGAATCTAACTTAGGGGTTTCATGTTCATTAAATACTCTGATTTTTCGAAAATTGCCAAAGTTCAAAATTTTTGCGGAGTCTTCCTACAACTAAAACATTAAAAATATTTTTTTCCCTTAATGAAATCTGTTCCTTAAAGATAGATTTTCTAAAAGTTATACAATTTTTCGAAAATTTCAGTAGTACCGTTCACGTAATTTTGCGTGAAAATACGGACGAGACTACGTGTTATTTTAGCACCTCCAGTTCTTTTAGAATTACCTTTGCCCCTAGCTCACATGGTATCTTCCGTGGGCGCTGTGACCATATGGAGAATGACACCTTCGGAAGTCACCGCCATCACCGCTAGCGGTGCACGTCAATCAGTAACCAGGAATGTCGTGCGCTTCGTCTCCCCGAACGAGGAAATGACGTCAGCAGCGATTCCGAAATGCAGTGGCTCGCGCCTCCGAGAACGAGGCGCGTGACGAGGGGATGGTAGGGGTGGCGGCGGTGGAGGCGGAGGCGGCGGTTGCGATGGCGACGATCGCTGTGGTGCACCAACGCGTGGAATGGGCTATCTCTCCCGAGAAAACGGCGGTTACCGTGCTAGCGGTGATCACGTGATTCGGCACCGATGGTCAAGGTCACGTCATCACGAAAATTATTTCAAGTAACTGCAAGGTCAGTGTACGTCACAGATAGTGATGAGGAGATGACAGGGAAGTGTTATCATTAAGACCGAAAACATTGATTACTCATCGCTGACAACGCCGCTTTGTTTGAGTTGAAGTAATCAAACCGGTGAAATACGTAGAACCGGCTTATGCAAGCTATCCGTTGTGGCCAACTTTCTTGCAAAGGGTGCGTTTCGTTATCTGGTCGACTTTCTTCTCTTCACACTCCCTCTAAAATCGACTATTGTTTCTTCAGAAGGACATATCTGTATTTTATATTGATCAATTATATACTTTATATTGGTGTGTTTCCAAGTCTATTGTTAATAATTATTAATTGTATGCAGCTATGAGATACTGAATATAATTTCACAGAACGTCGATTAAAAACTGGGCCCGCAAACAATCTTGATCATTCTTTAAGAATAGCGTAAATTTGTTTCCAAGAAGTGATGCAAACATTTTCGTAGATTGCCAGCCGACCCAAAACTCGACGAAATAAAGAAATGAAAACTTGGAGAGAGGGAAAAGAATCAATTCTAAATGAAACATGCGTGCCAAGCGAAAAAATGCCAATCTGTTGCTACCCGATATCTAAAAGCAGTAAAAGAGAATGATATTTTGATCATCAGCATCCGAGATTCAAAGTTCATAGCTTATAAAAAATTAGATAAACTGACAAGTACTGTATAAATCCTTTTCTGAGTAAGTATTTTACTTAACGACACTTTAAGGATGGTAAGGAAGGTAAACCATATATACACAGAGTATTGGTGCGAAGAGTTTTAAACAAGCTTATGTAACACAGGAAGATTGCAGAAATGGCTGCAGTTGTTAAACTGACGAAGAGTTATCATTTTTCTGTAAATTTTGCGTGAATTGATTAATTCGTGATTTCGGGCGTGTTAACGACAGAGGTCATTACTCCCGTACGTGTAGTGCGTGTTTTTCATCGGGAGGTATCTGTGATCATTTTCCCCGTTGGATGGCGAGATCCGGCGCCGACCTACCGTCGACTAACCGGGTTTCCCCTCAACCAGGTATCTCCCAACAGAGGGGCACCTCTCCAGCCGGGACAAGCTCTAAGCTCCCGACTGGTCTCCCGGCATGTGTGGTAGTGTAGTGCATGTTAGTCTGTATGTATAAGGGGTGAGGATAGGACAGGGAAGAGGAAGGAAAGATCGCGCACGTGGCCCTTTGGTTAGGGTACTGCTCCAGCATTCGCCTGGTGTTGATCGGAGAAACCAAGGAAAACTACCGAAGAGCAGCCGGCCGCTAGAATTCTCCTCCAGACTGCGACTGTATTTGACCAAGCTGACAAGTTAGTGTTAAAAATCCTTCCGTTGTGGGGTCTCGAACCTAGGACCTCCCGGTCAGAGGGATTGCAGTGACATCAGTTGATGCACTGAGCCATCTCTCCCGTTTTTTTTTTCTTAGATGTTTTCCCTATCTGACGTGGAGTTTTCAGATCTCTATTAACATTCTGTATAACTATCGAAACTTTCTTCAAAAGAGGTCGAAAAGTTAAATGTCTGGGCAAACTCAATTGCCTGAATGACAATATTGACTTTATTATTTGTGATACTATTTAAAAAAATCTATAAAGGCATTCATGCGTTGCCATTTTTGTCTGCATTCTGGAATACGTGAAAGCCAAGTGCTAAAACAACATTCATATTTTTTTTAAGGTAACAATACGTTCAGGTTTGGCAGCATATCAAGTTGCAATGTAAATAAATTAGGTCTTTGACATTCTTATCGTTCATGATTTTTGCTCACGTGTAATCTCATTCAGTCACGTTTATCGATACTTCGGCGTTTATTGATGCTCACGGTGCTTTCATTTACTGCCGTCAATCGATTATAAATCTAATGGTGCAAAATCATTTGTAAATCTCAGAAAGAGCTTCCATTAGCCATCTTTTACATAAGATCTCTCTTTTATTTTTCATTTAAAAGAGATCTTGAAGAAGAGTGATCACTTCTAGACTGGGGTTCGCCGTCGTGAATTCACGTCACTCGAAGTGACAGATGCGCGCTCGATGTGCGAAGCAGGTTCAAGGCCGTCCGTGGTGACTGTGAATGTGTTGGCACGGATGCGCCTACGAGGGATACAGCCTGCCCAACCGCAGAGTGTGGCGGGTTGCTGACCCTAAGTTGTAAAGGGGAAATCGTTTCCAAACAGGAAAGGCTAGGAAATTCACGTTCATTAGAGACTTTATTGAATTTGTACTGTATCCTAGTGTTATAATACTAAAAATATCTAGCAGTATTCATAAAGTTTCGATAACTCTATTCACAATCCGATTATGCAATGATCATTATCTCATCGAAAATCTATATCTATACTGGAGTCAGGAAAACGGGGCTTGGTCAGTGGAGCAAAATTAATTTAAACCATGGTTGTTTGCCAACGTTTTCGGAAATATATTTTCATCTTATATCGGAAAATATATTTCCATCCATTGTATATAGCCCTGAGGATGGAAATATATTTTCCGAAAGGTTGGCAAACAACTATGGTTTAAATTAATTTTCTTCCACAGACTAAGACCCGTTAACCTGACTCCAAATGATAGTTTGGTCGTTAAGCATCATCCATGTATCTATACTAATAAATAAAGACATAATCACGTTAATCTCTGATTATACTGAACCAATTACGACGAAACATTCGTGTTAGCTTTCTTTAAAAGTCTGGAGTATTATTGGCTATGATTTATAACCACAAAACTTAATATATTTACAAAGTAATTACTTTTATGGACATTTTGGCCTACCTATACATCACAGATTCAAGAGTGCATCAATGACAATAGTTCAGCTGCGTCCCAATTATTACAATTTCATTGGTGTGTGAATAATATTATCTAATGTCCGTGTGTAAATACTGGTGATTTATAAGCTCTGAACGTTGATTTATGAACTCTGAACATTTGAAAGAAAGCCGTAAACTAAGTATAACGAATGTCAGTGTAGTACATGCTTTGTCTTTAATCCATATTATATATAGAAATAATGGCAAGAAAACATTGTGAGTTTGAAAGTGTTTAAAATTTGAGGTTGAGAGTAAAAAGTACAATAATATACACTACAGAAAATACAGTAATGTACAATTTACAATATATAGATACCATATACTTTATAAACACCTCTTCTTTTATAGACATTTGTGAACACTGAATTGGTTGAGGCAATGCCGAAACGAAAGTCACAGTTGTCAAAACAGACCGCAAGTGTTAAGAGATGAGCAGTCTATAAAAATTCTTAATCGGCTACCTAGAAGCAAGAGCGTCTTGCTAGAGAACACATTCACACCATTGAAAATAATACTGTAAGGAAGGAAGCAAATCTGAATAATCCTTTTGGTAGTGAGGCAGCTTTTCATTATGACTCTCAACTTGGATAATGTTTATTTTGGGTCAACCCTATTAAACTTTTTTCTTCAATATGTGCAGAAGATTATTGCAGTTTTATGTAATTAAGCAATGATCATTTACATATTAAGACTAATCTGTGCTGTTGTTTTGCATATAAATTGCTCCCAATGAATGAATTTATTCTTGTTTCTGTAAAGAAAAGACAAACATTAATTTTTCTAAAATTATTTATGTCTAAGCGAATAACAAAATCTGGAAGTTTTTGTCGTCTTTAAAATAATTATATAAACAGCAACTGTGTTTTAGCATAGATATTTTCATTTACGTTGATTCATCAATTATTTTATAACATCTATATCTATTACTCCGGATCTATCTATTAGCGTACCCGTGCTAGAATTCTCGCATGTTATGTTCAGCTTAAAACAGTAAGTCCCTTCAAGGTCACGAGTTAGTAGGTGATAAATTTTAAACATTTCTTTATGATGAACATAATAAATGATTAATTATGATAGAAGATAAAATATAAAAAATGAGTTTTACAATGTGGCAATTTATTGGAAGTATTCGCATAATATATATAAAACTCAACAAACAGAATGCACGCGAGTCTAAAAGTATCTTATTTTATAGTTTAGATTTGTTTATTGTTTTTAGATTTGAAGTGAGGGATGATTGGTAACTGGAACTCCCAATAAGAAGAATGTAAATTTTTTAGTGGGAATGGGAGAGAGGTAGACCGGATATTTGGGCGGGGGAGAGCGGGGCAGGTGATATAATAGAATGGATAGACATAGGCTCTGCCGCAGGGCGTGAATAAATGGCATTTCCCTTCCTGGCTAATAAAATAATAATTTATCGTAATTAAAACCAGGGCTACGCCGGGTACTTCAGCTATCGTATCAATATTTAAGTATACATTTATAATGTCCCTCGAAGTAAATCATAAAAAAAATTACAACCTGTTCTTATCTCATCTTGATAAATATCATTCAAATTTTCATGTTTTTGTCGCGCTTCCATGCAGGTAGTGTGTCTTTCGTAAATAATAGGATTGCATAGTGATCTCTTGATTTGCTCGAACATTTACGAGTATGTGAATACTAATTGAATTATCTATTCAATTTCATCAAACTTTTTACGCAAAATATATAGGCACAAATATTTTGATATTTCTTTACCATCGCTGGTTTTCTCGGCCATATGTTGTGTTAAAGAGTACGAACACATATACCAAAGCATCGTCCACTTCTACTAAAATATTGTTTCCTGATACGAGGCGCATTTATTTTGAACTGCAGACGAAACTGTACAGTATACCTACCTAAATAGTCGTCATTTTTCCATTTAAGATACGCGGCAAGACATATTACAGCGTTGACGACCGTCAAACGACTTTCCTTTTCCCTGAATATAAGCTTTCCTCTCCACAGACGTATGCTGAAGTTCTCGAAAACGTTTTGGTCAAGTCGCTCTTAAATTATTTAGTGTGTCGAATTTTACCAGAAAATCCAAACACGTCGAGTTTCCAAACACAAAACGACGTCTCAGACAATCTAACCAATATGCGTTCAAAAGAAAATAATAGATTGTATAATTGAAGCAGGTACTTGAAAAGTACAAGTCTTTCCAAATTCACTCACTTACCTATCAGCCTTTTTTAATATCAAAATTAAAAATATTGTACATAAATCAGTTAAAAACAATTTTCAATTAAAGTTATTTCTTTTATTCCTTAAACTGTTTAAATATCCGTTTTCTCATTACTCTGGAGCGATCATTGGAAATATTCCATTTCTTCCCTTTCCTCCGAATTTTGCTTTCACAAAACCCTCTCTGTCTGTTTTACTAGTCTTAAATTTTGATTACAAACGGAACTTTCTCTATATAAAGGGCGATGATTTATGACCAGATCTAACCCAACCTTCGAGCAAAAAGTCTAAAACATTTTTCCGAATTAAGCATCCTAAGACATCTTATTGCAGTAAGAGATTGTACACAAGTTTGACAAGTACGAAAAAAAAAGCCGTGAAACCCAAAGACTTGACACATGTTTCTCAATTGATGTCGAACGCGCTGAATCCGAATCTGAAGCCAGAATTGCGCCACTGCCCTCCATTTTTTTCGCGAAAAACTACCGTGAATTTGTAAATTGTAAATTTCACGGTGGTTTTCGGCGACTTAAAAAATGGTAGATGGTGCCGCATTTCTGGCTTTGAATTCGGATTCTGTCAGTAACATACATAAAGAAACATGTGTCAGGTATTTAGACCTGACACCTTTCTTTTTTGTGTACCTGTGTTATTAATCTAGGCCATTTGTAACACGCTATATTACAATATCGTACTACATCGTTTTATCCACTTTACTGTAAATTAATGTATTA
The DNA here is from genome assembly GCA_031308135.1 of Acheta domesticus. Lineage (NCBI taxonomy): Eukaryota > Metazoa > Arthropoda > Insecta > Orthoptera > Gryllidae > Acheta > Acheta domesticus. The sequence continues at coordinate 46,538,209 of JAHLJT010009355.1, forward strand.
TCATTTTCGCTGAAGTTTAATTAGTCATTCTGCGAATAGCGCTAGACCAATGTTGTTAGTAGTTGATAAAAAGTCATAAATTATTGAAACACTTGTATGTACCATTTTCCACGTGTTAAAACAATATTTTACCTACTGTCATTTTTAATTTTTTTCCTGTTCAATATGAAACTAATAATTGTTGTTAGCAGTGCACCACGCATCATTGGGTCCTATATGTCTTATTACAAAACTGATCTCAGTTCCGTAAAGTTTGACTTTAAATGACCAAAGAGGATAAAAAAATCCCACTTTGCGTTAGATTAGTGGGTTCGGTGGTGTAACGGTTAGCGAGCTATCGGGCTGGAGAACCTAAGTTTGCGGGTTCAAACCCGATCGACGCAGGGCACTGCAGGGCAAAGAAAGCCTTCCTGTGCCTTCCTTCGGAAAGCAAGTAAAGCCGGCTGTCCCATGTAGTAGATTTACTGCATGTAAAATATTCTCAAGTCTACAAAAAGCCTCGGAGCTGAATTCAAATCCCCTGTTTTGTCGCCCGAGTAATACCTTATTTATCATATTAAGTCTGTATATATTTAAATCTATTTAATTGTATTAAACTTGGTCCAATTATGATTGAAACAGACTTATTTTTTAATAAATATAAATTTTAATATAAATACATCCAGCAACAACAGTTTCAAGGTTTCTTTACCTCATCATCAGGCTAGAATACAAATTAATGAAATTTGATTAACTGAAAATAATTTTTTAAAACAATTATGATTTTTTTTATTTATGTAATAATTTTTTTGTCTTGGAATTGTTAATGTTTGTGATTTAAAATGAATATAAGGTAAGCTCCATATGTTTATATTGAGTAATAATTATTTTGAAGAGAGAAAAAATCATAATTGTTTTAAAAAGTTATTTTCAGTTAATCAAATTTCTCCGCTAGATGGGGAGAGGAGCATAGGCAAATTTACGTTGTCAGGTGGAAGAGCGGGCCTGATGGCCCGAGTCTCGCCACGTCAAATAATTCATTCACTAACTAACTAGGTGTGCATCTGACTGGGTCGAGAGCCATCGCACGTGTGGTGCAAGGGATAGGAGATGGAGAGGCGGTACTGATCGCATCCGAAACGCCCCGCGGAGGGATGGGGGGGAGGGGTGAGGAGAGGGGAGGGGGCGTGGCCGCGGGCGTTTACGTAAGCAAGGGGCCCCTTGCGCAAGGGCCTCGCGGGGTCGAGAGGACGCGACGCGGCGATTAGATAAGGCTCTGCAGGTGCGCGGGCGGGCGGGCGGGCGGGCGGCGAGTAGACACTGCCACGGACAAGGCCACCGCCGCCCCCGCGTGTGTCGCCATTGCCACCTCTTCCTCCTCCAGCGCCGCCCACTGCGATGGATGGGAGCTAGAGGTGCCAGGTATGCGTCACTTGTCATTATTACGACGCTTTGTTTATCGCAGGTTTTGTGCGTTGTTGTTATCGACTTCACTTGTAAACCAGGGAGTTTCGTAAATTATTTATTTATTTGGTACAACAGGCCGAAGCCCAAAGTTACAGAGTGGGTTGTATACATTCTATTTGTAATGATTTTCGAAGATTGTTGTAAATACCATCAAATCATAAGTATAATTATTTATAATACAAATTCAATGAGTAGGATAATATAAATATATCAGTAAAACTATATAATATCATTTGCTTCGCAGTTTTTTTGTTTTTTTGAAATTGTTAAGTGATTCAATAGTTAATGATGGACATAATAACAAGTTGTTTCCAAGGCGTGACAGTCTTGGTATGGGTTAATTATGTTAGTTAAATGTGGTTGTAGGCAGGATTTATATTGTTGAATAATCCAAATATTGTTGAATAATCCTGTAGTAGTTTTAAGAAGTTGCAATAATTTACTATAAAGGAAATTTACTTGATAGTAAAAGTAATAAAGCGGGAAGCTCACGTTTATAGTCTTCAAATAGTTTCAAATATCAAAAAATATAAATTATGAATATGAAAATGGGTTGATATTGCTTGAGTTATTGCAAAGATAGAATAATGTAATTATTGTGTGACATTTGGACTCAATAAATCATTAACTTTTGGATATTGAACATGAAGATATTTATTATATAATGATTATAATTTATGATATCAATTGCCAATTATAAAGATTTCTTCTTCGGAGATGATAACGTTTAGTCAGGGAACAGTTTTCATACTCAGGGAACTTTTTATGTACAACCTCCGTTGTTCTAACAAGAGTAGAATGATTGTATGGTACCAGAAAGTATCATAATCAACATAACGTTACTTTCTTCGATCTTCTCACACAGTTTGGTACAGAATGTAGAAGTAGAGAAACGTAAAATAGAAATAGAAGTGAATCTAACGTTAAGACAACGAAAACCAGAATATGAGCATGGACATTCTCCATACTCATATAGTTAGTACCCAACAAAACCTCCTCGATGTGTTACTGAGTTAACAATATCCTTGAACTTGAGGATAATTTTTCATATCGATTTTCGATATTCCAGGTGACTTTCACATTTTCCATTCATTCGTTCTACGTTTGTATCATATTATATCTGAAGTTGATAAACATTATCTAAGCATTATCAGACTTTCCTTGTATAATAAACAAAACTCGTAAAAAACATCATTTTATGGGAGCTCTACAAAATTATCCGCTTACATAATTACGCACTTTACTTTTTTTCTGAGAATCTGAGTTTCCTCGAAATGAGCAATGCAACCAAATTTGCCGACCATATTTTTGAGCAACGGAGGAAAAAAAAACAGGGGTGTTCGTGATTCAAAATATTGTCCCAATTTTTCAAAACAAAATTGGGATTAATGCAACCTCGCAACGCATTTAGGTATTTAGGGATTGTTGATCAGCGGTGCAGGGTGTAAACGGAGCGTCTGCCTCGCCTGACGAGAAAGGGGAGGTAGATGAGGAAAGATGTGAGGAAGAGGAGGAGAGATGGCAGGGAGAAGAGAAGAGGGAACTGAAGTGACGGCGAGTAGATAAGGAGAGAACAATAGAGATAAGGAGAAGGGAACGCAGATGAAAGAGAGAAGCCGAAATTTAGAGGGGGAGGCAGAGAATAAGAAAGACTAGCAGATGAGGAGAGGGGCAGACAGATGGAAGGGGCAGGCAGACGAGGAGAGGAGCAGGCAGATGAGGAGAGTGACAGGTAGATGAGGAGAGGGGTAAGTAGATGAGAGAGAAGAGTAGGCAGATGAGGAGAGGGACAGGTCGATGAGAAGGAGCAGGCAGATAAGAGGAGCAGAGGTAAGAGGGGCAGGCAGACAAGGAGAGGAGCAGGCAGACAGTTAACGAGGAGAGCGGCAGGAAGATGAGGAGAGGGGGAGGCAGATTGCGAGACGGGGAAAGATGATAAGAGGGGAGAAATATGGTGTAGAGGGGAAAACATGATCTAAGGAGGAAGTATGATGAGGGGGAGAAAAGTGATGAGAGAGGGACAAACGTAATGAAACGGGGAGCAAAATGAGGAGAGGGGAGGAATAGGAAAGAGGGGGGATTATGCGTTGGGAGAGAGGAATCGGGGAGGAGGAGAGGGGCAGTAGAAGAGAAGGAAGTGAAGCAACAGGAAGCAACACACAACGTAAGCGCCAGCAAAGCAAAGCAGAGCAAAGCAAAGCGAATGGCCGGGCGGGCGCCGGCGTTGGCGAGGTTCCCCAGGGGCGTTGCCTCAGCCGCCGCGCGCGCTGCGCTCGCTTTGGCGCATTCGCCCCGCGCCGCCTCGCGCACGCGCACTGCCCGCCCTTTGAAGAGCCATCAAACGCATGCGTGTCAAGGCCCCTCGCAGCCCGCCTCCACGCGCACTCACGGGCTCGCTGTGCACAAAGGGCGCGGCGCAGAACGCAATTCCACGGTTAACGAGCGTTCGCGCGCCGCCTTGCGAGTGATCGAAATAAACTACCGGCGTCCTTTCAATGTGGCGCAAGTAGGACGCGGGGAAGAGGTTCCACTGGTGTCGACACGAATCGGGAAATAGTCGTAGGAACAATCATAGTTCTCTCAGTGAATGGAAGTTACGGGAATATTCATTCTCTGGGAATCTATTGCAATTTTTAGAGTTTTATATGTTTAAATTTGGTGCTAATAATAAGAAAACCTTACATTTTATTGTAATACAGAATAGTTTTACTCTATTGTTTATTACTTCTTTATGAAATGGCATTGGAGTCATTTGAGCTTTGAGTTCTGAGTTAAAGCAATTGAAACAATATTGTCAAAAACATGTAGTTTGGGCAGCGATAGATAACAGCTCCAAGAGAATGTGGCAAGTCCGAATAGCTAGCCGAGACCAAAGGAAATAGAAAACTAATACGAGAAAGTTTGTGTCATTCTGTAGCACCATTAGTTTATTAATATTTTTACATGTATCTCTGAATAGTGCGTTCGGCTTTTGAGACGCACAGTCTGACTGAGACTTCCTGGTATTTTCCTTTGTCGTTGTTAACAGATACATAGCGGAAAACTCACTAAAGCTGGTGAGAAATCTCTTAGTCAGGAAGCCCCTTATGTAATTCTAAGTAATATTGCACTCTACATTTAAGTTAATGGTTATAGGATTATGGAAAAATAAAACTCATAATTATAATACAATAGAGTGAATTGAAAGTATAGGTATTTATGTTTGGCTAGAGTCATGCAGCTCCCTGCTGGACTTTTCATCTTCTCTCTCGAGCTCGTATAATAACGCTTCTAGATTTGAGGAACAATCTGCGCATCTAAACTTCTATTCTGTACTGACGTAAAATATAATTTCATTTATCTTTAATAACTTTCTATCATATTTCAGGTATCTCTGTAGGCAAAACTTGATTTTGTTTTTTAGATCATTTTTGTAAAAATAAAAGTAAAATTTCATGTAATGTACAGGAGAAAAACACAAATCTGCGCATGGTTTTTGAAAATATTTTGCACTTACTTAACCAAATGCCTTATGAGTTTTAAGGGTTTGAGACCATTTTGATGTAAACGCTATGCTACTATGTGGGGCACACTAATATATATGGCGGGTTGTATGTGTTCTTGGTGATTTCTTTAAATAAAATTAACTTAATTCTAGATATTTCATCTTAAATAGATTTTAAGCATCCCTGGGGTTCAGCAATACAACATTAATGAGGTTTTGGGTTTGTATCGAAGGGATGATATAAATTATATAAATTCCCAATCTTCCCTTATAGTATCGAATAGAAGGGATAGTTTTACGAAAACATAATAACGTCTAGGAAAAAATATGTTTCTGTTAGAGCGTCTATTATGCAACTTCTTTAGATGCAAATCTATTTGTAGTGATCTAATAGTTTCGTACCTATATCATTATAAATCGAATATTCTCAGAGTTTATAATAGACATATTCGTGAGAAAAATTGGCTATGCCAATGGTAATAAGTTTAGGATTCAACGATGGGAGTCTAATGTTTGGATTATTTTATTCGTCCTTTGTGGACACGTAATTGTATGTTATACACTCTCTCCTCGTTTCCTTTTCATGACGCTTCTTTCCTCGAACGTCACTTCTCTTTGACATTTCAAACTTGAAAACATGTTTGATGTCCCTCATGTAGCTAATGTTGATACAGGCTTACGACCTTGGCCGCAGGTAAATATGGGTAAATGATCCAAATCCATGGATAATTAAGATAATGATCGCATTTGAAAATTGGATAAGAGATCGTGTTTTGAAAGCAAATAGCCATTGTCACTCATGGTATGGGTTGTCACTGAACATTCCTTCACGCCGAGAGATAAATAATTCATTTAATTTTGGAAGTTAACTCAGTTTTTATCGACGAGATGTTTCACTTTTAAATAGCAATTACGACACTCATAGTCCTTTGACATGCTTGCATCATGGGAAGTTTAAGCGTACCGAAGTTCAAATCAGAAAAAAAGACGTATAAAGCTGGAATGATGTTTCAAAAGAAAATGGAAACGAACACATCGACCTACACCGAAATGCGATTTATATATATTTGTACACAAATGTACAGGAATGTATACACTTGATTTTACAGACTATTTGTATACAAGCACATTATTATTACACATAGTTTTGTGCATTGTATTATGTACAACTATTCAAAACTTTACCACATGTAAAAGTAGTTCAAAATCTTGAGAACCTGGCTCTACAGAAAAGGCGAATAAAAGAAACCTACAGAGAATATAAATTTCCTCGTAATGAATAATACAATACAATCACAAATATGAAGGAGAAACACTTTACGGTTTATGGAATATCTCAACACATCAATACTCGAGAGCCAAATTGCACATGTGTAAGTAAGAGGTGGGATCGAAAAATATTCGAGGTGTTACGAAATTCAATTTCAATTTTATTAGTAATTTGTTTAGAGGGTTAACCTATCATATCATAAACAATTTCATTGCAAATAACCTCTAATAGCTGTCAAAGAATACAAAAAAAAAACTTTTACAATTTCACAAAACTCTTGCAGTGTTGCGAAACACAAAATTAAAGGCACACACTGACCAAGCGATGCTACCTGACTAACACAGCAAGCAAAAACCAAATGAATGTAACATTGAAAGGTTACGAGGCACACATGGCTGGGTTGTCGAACCACATCACTGTCACAGCACCACCGCTCCTACAAATTACACCGCTGTCTAGTAGAGGGTCTCAAATGCAGAAAGCGTGAAAAATGCCCTTCACCGCCGTGGATGCTTCATGCTCCCGGTCCACCATAGCTCCTTCCGCTTGGCCCACACTCCACCAGCTGTGTCGCCCGCTGTCCACTCGTGTTCTGGCGCTGCCCCGGGTTCCGACCCCGGGCAGGGCGCAGAGGGGCGGGCAGCCGTCTAGCTGGCGGCGGGGGGCGGACGTAGGCGAGGGGAGAGATACGGGCGGCGACGGCGCGATGGTGTTGGTGGCGGCGGTGACGGTGGTGATGTAGTGACGTCACCGGTGTCGGCGGCGAGGGTAGCTGATTGCAACCTGGCAGGGCGGCGGAAGAACTGTCACATGCATCAAGGCGCGGGGAAACAATGATTTAATTAATGTCTTCATTCCATTTCATTGATTGATTGATTGATTGATGATCGATTGATTTTTTTTAAGTGGGACGCGCGAATTTTGGAATTGGCGCCCCCATGACACCCTGGTCTAGCATGGAACTCCCATAATTTAGCGGGAAGTACCCCAAAGAGTGCCCAGGTGGGCGGAAGTCGCAGGAACTTGTCCGCGCCGACCAAAATGTGCTAACAATAGCATAAATTTATTAGTACAAGATACACGAAATTCGAGTCACAAAATTCACGAATTTGTCACGAAATTCAAATTTGTCACGAAATTCGTCAAGTTTGTCACGAAATTCGAGTTAACCAAGTTTTGTATCATGAAGTTTGTTTAACTCCAATTTCGTGACAAATTTGAATTTTGTGACTTGTGACGAACTTGACGAATTTCGGGACAAACTTCGTGACAAAGTTTCGTATCACGAAGCTGCTCCTGCATTTTGAAGGCGGCGGCGCAGCGTGAGTGGCACGGGGCTCGCGGAAGTGCGCTGCCGGCTGCCCTTCGCTGCCATTGGCCGCCGCTCGCGTATCGCGTGGCCTTGCGCGTGGCCGCGGTTATCGCGCGGTTGGCGCAGCGGCGCGTGCGCGGCCGGCTGCGTTGGCACGACGCGCGGCGGTCCGGGCAGGGCCGAAACGCGCGGACACGCACCGAATTTTCTTCGCAAATAAATGAAGAGTAACTAATCAAAACGCATATCATCCACTGGGGGGGAAAATTGAATTTGATATGAAATCGTGTAGTTTTTAATACGTTCTACACGCTTCTGCTTTCATACTTCTTCAAAACGCATTTAATTTAATGTGTTAAAATGCGATTTGAAGAAACCTGAAAGCAGGGATGTATAGAAGTATTAAAAACTACTCGATTTTATATCAAACCCAATTTTTCCCACCAGTGGACAATATGCGTTTAGGTTAGTTACTTCTTAAATGAAGCTTTCATTCATCTTCTATAATGTCGAAAAAAGACCAGCACTGTTTTCGATATAAATTAATAAATTAAAAATATAAATTAAATGGGATCTTATTATTTGACACTGAAGAACATACTTCATTAGATGCGCATTAAAAAGGTTTTAAAATCGCTAAATAAACAGTTTTTGGGGGCTCAGTTTCATTCGGACCCCCATTAATATTTTTGAATATTTTATTAATTATGAGCTTGTAGTCAAAATATAGGAATCTATTCATAATACGAATTCTGTTTTGGATGTGATATGAGGTATATTGTGTTATTTTTTTGAATAAATTCAGTAAAATTACAAAAATTGTTGGATTTGTGTGGAGTGGCTATGGTCCCCATGCCCCCCCTCCCCCTGGATACACTACTGGAAATGTTGTTGGTTCCCAAGGAGCCACGGCAGAAGCGGACTCTAGGGTGAGACGCGAAGCTCCTGTGCGGTCCCCACATTGCCGGGGTCTGCAGAGGTACTTGGGGAAGACCCATGTAGGGCAGAGATGCACAAGCGCCCCATTTGAGCCCCTTCTTGGGGCGCCGGGAAGCCCACGCCCCGCGCCCCGCGCCCCGCGCCCCGCGCCCCGCGCCCCGCGCCCCGCGCCCCACGCCCCGCGCCCCACGGCGCCTCACGAGAACCAGGAAAGTTGGATCCCAGACGGTTGAGCTGTCCTTTCACTTTACTGATCAGTATCGTCGGTCCAATGCTAAGTGCGAGCACGAATTTTTATTCACGGAGAGAAATGGAGCATCAACGTCTCTCGTCTGTCAGAAGATGGTGTCGGAGAAAAAGTAACAGCAAAAAGTAAAAATAAACATTTAAAAAAGTGTGGTCAAGTGTATTACAATCAGATATTTCTGAACTAAATTTATGAAGTGTGTATTATTATTACAATGAGAAATTGTTAAATTTTCTGTTCTTGTAATTTATATAACAAATATTTTCAAAATCAGTTGCAACAGTAAAGATTGACCGTGAAAAGTGTGGAAGATATCGAGCAATTTATTCTGAAATAATAGTATACATACAAAACCTCTCCTCTCCAGAAACTACAGCCGTTATTTCAAGTTTTAGTTCAACATAATTCGACACATTTCCGTCGTAAGAACCGCAGGGCTTTCCTCCCACAGAGGGCTCGGGCAACGACCACTTGCCCCAAAAGTGAAAGTCTTTCACTAGAGGCCGGTGGGGCGCGGAAGGGCTGCCATGGCCGTCGTGGGGCGCGTTGCTTGGGGCCCTTGAGCAAGCCTGATGTAGGGGATCAGCCCATGCACCTACCCTAAGGATGTGAGTGAGCAAATAATTTGGAAGGAGAAGTAGCGCACAGTATGTGTCCCGTAGCTTCAAATATATTACCTCAAGCATTCGCCTACATGGGATCGGAAGAGACCACGGAATTGGTTGACCAAAACAGTCAGGCTCTGAATGTTTAGTTTGGCAGTGACATCGTCTAGAATCATCTGGAAACTAGGACTTTTAAAGTCTCCATTTACAACATTTTATTTTGAAATTTTACTCTTTTTTTTTCTTCAAAACAATTAGCACATTTTGAGTGTTTTACATTCCAAAAAAGTATTGCCTCTATGATTTATTTTTAATTTCAAGAAATTATTGATTTTTTAATTACAAAAACATTTATATGCCGGTGTGTCCGAACGAATTCACCCCCCCCTAACATCAAGAAAAAAGTTTCTCTATCATTCGCCGGACAGTCCCAAGAAAATAGGAAATTAATTCAATAATTAAAATAGAATTTTTAACATCGACAATGTACCATTTCACTTAATTTTCTCAAACGTTTAATTTAACTCTCGGTTCTTCAGAGCAAAGTTTAAAGTTTAGAAGATTTTTCCCCCTGGATGTCATTGTTCAATCTACTAGTACATCACTATCTGGGATACATGATATCAAATAACTTCTACCATCTGCGAATGCTACACATGCCGTATTTTTGGTGAAACATCTGTTGCAGATCATTTGTTTTCCTCCTCTGTGTGGCGAGGTTTGCAAAAGGGGAAAACCGCAACTGACGTTATTTGGCCAGCGGCGGAGAGGAATTCTGGTGCGAGTGCTCTAGGCGGGTGTCATCCTGTTTTCGCCAGTTCCTTCGGAATCGCCTTCGCCGTCGCGTTGACCCCCCGGCAGGAAACCTCCGTTGAATACAAGAAATCAGTACTTGGCATTTTGAACCAGAATAAAAGCCCCGAATCAGATTTAACATGCTACTTTAGTGGCTTTGATTGGTCCTGCGTTGCTGCTTTGCAATCCAGGAGGCCAAAGCTTTGTTGACTCCCCCGTCGCGATCGACACGTTGGCCGATCAGCGCACCCCTCTCGGGCCCCTCTTCGTGGCGGCCATAGCCTTAAGGATCCGCTCATTCGCTATTCGGCGAACAGCGAGCAACCGCTGGCCGAATCTCCAATAGTGTGGAAGGGTTGCTTGCTATTTGCCGAATGATGAACAGTCGGCGCTCGTCCTACCCGCCGCGTGTCGGTCTTTTTGACACATCAAAGGGAGCGAACATTCACCAATCACATCAGCTGGTCGGGCGAGCAGTAGCTCGCTGCTCGACGAATGCCGAATGCGCGGAGCCACCTTTACGCTCATTCACAATGCCAACTTAAACATAAACGTAATGTAGCCGCAAAACCTAGAAATGAGTTACTAAGTGAGATCATTCACAAGGCATTGACGTAACCGTAGACGGAAGCCCGTGAACTAACGAGTTCACAAGTTCCAGGCTTTTACGTTATGTTTACGTCAGAATTCTACCGAAGACCAATCAGAGAGCAGCATGGAAGGTCGATTTCAGACTATGTTCAGGTAGTTTGTGGTTATGTCACTGTTATTGTAAAGTAGAGCACTAGTTTGCAAACGATTTTGATGCGTGTAATGAATTCAAAGAACTTGGACAATTTTTATTGTGACTTTAACTTCACTGCGGAATAAATTAATTATGTTCGACGAATTACTCGCGAATTTGGTACAACAGAATCTTTGTTTATAAGATTAAGGAAATGTGAGCACTTCAACAATTACTCTCATATATATAAAGAAGAAAGTGCTAGAAACCATGGTGAAAAGATCTTTCCACCATGATAAAAACAAATCGATCAAGTTTCAGTACGTTCAATTCTGATTGGTTCAGGCAAAACGTACGTTCCAGCTTACGTTTGTCATTGTGAATACTTGTTTTTACATGCAAATTTCACGGCTAAGTTTACAGCATTACGATACGGTTAAGTTTGGATTGTGAATAGGCCTTACACAGAGAAGCCCCCGATCCAGATTCAGTGTCAGAGCCTAACGTAGACCTTGTAACCACAGGGCACTCCAACGCCACCTTAATCACTTTATTAATTTTATAATTTTTCATTTTATGTTATTTTCACTCATGAAAGACAACTGGTAAATACTAGAATAAAATTGATAAGATCACTGGTGAGATAGATAAAGTCAAATAATTTTTTAACACCTTTTATTTATTTAACTATATATAGTTATTCTATAGAATAAAAATTAATTAAATGTAAATGAATGGAAGACCATTATTGCTTACCCAAATATTCATGCTAGTTCAATATAAATGTGCCTTTCGGCTATTATTGTCTATCAATCTCTTATTCTCACATTATTTTAACATTTTACACACTAGGTTAGTTTATTCATTTCAAATATTAATTTACGCACTTTTCTTGCTAACTTAATGTTAAAACGTATTCGTATCCGCAAAGCTAAATAAAATGTACACTTAGGAAATGCTGGCACATGATCCCGCCGTCCACTTCCTCCCAAACCTACTTATAATAGTGCGACGAGGACCATGCATCCTCCCATCAGGTTTAGTGATGACAAATTTTACCAAAACATCGATACAATTATACAATGTATTTGGGTACATCACCAAAAGGTTTTTGATGTCGATAAAAACATCGACAAAAACATCTATACAGGTTGGTCCATTGAACTTGACAAATCAAAATTCCACGAAAAATGTGCAAATCGATAAAAAAAATGTTTGAGACCAAAACTTATGTACTTTTTTGTGTAGAATCCGAATCTATAATAAAAAGTGGGGTCTTCCATTTAAGATTTCAAAGTTGGCTCCCGCCTCACCCTCAAGGGGCGAGCGGGGAAATTTCATTTTAGGTCTGACAGATGTAATTTTTTGCCTTTGTCATTTTTTTGTACGTTGCATATTTTTAGTGGTATTTTTATTTGTCAAGTTCAATAAGCGATCCTGTATTTAACATATTGGTGTTTTACATATGATAAAACGGATGCTATTTTCCCATTCTTCCTTTTTTAATTACTGTTCTGAAATGAAATATCGGTATATTTTAATGTTCGGTCAGTATAAGTAATGTGTTATAATAATGTTTATCGAAAGTAAAGAAGGAAATATAAGAATATAAAGGTCTTCCTGTTTTTCTATTATTCCATTTATTCATTTTCATTCATGAATCATCGAAGTAAAACATTCTGTATCTAACGTTCATAATACTTAAATATTACTTTACAGTATATTCTGCCTTAAAGCACCCTGCCATCTTCGTTTTATAATTAATATTCTATACAGAGAAGATTCAAAATGCAGTTTAACAAAAATACCACGTACAAAAAAATCGAAAAATATAACTTTTTTATTATTGTTGAAAACAAAGATGTTTCTGGAAAATATACATCGATCTAAAAAAACATCGAAAACAAAACATGGATGTTAATATATTGATGTTTCTGGCAGAAAATATCGATGTTTAAAAACACATCGCTGCTTTTTTTCCATCCCTAGTCAGGTTGCCTAGATTCCGTCCATACTCACGTCCGTAGCGTCAAGGTGGATGCAGTGAGAAGACGGGTGGGGGGTCCCGAACCACCCGGGCTTCGGTCTGGGCGTCCCCCAATTAGCCCTTGCTTCGTGGCAGTGTCCGATACTCATGGGTTATTGAGTAGGGATTCATCCCGGCGCGATGTGAGTGGCGCTTAATTAGACTCCTGTGCTAGCTAGCCCGGACAGCTCGTAGCTCTGATCTAGCAGAGTGGCCCCACTCAGGCGTAATTGAGGAGGGTACCGCGTTCCGGTGAAACCGGATACAGTACTAGCACAAAACTTCTTCGTATTTTTACTTTAAATGTTTGTTGCAGTATTGGAATCCCTTCAACGATATGATCTCGAATATCGGTTGTAAAATCAACGTTTCGTTTTCTTTCTAGTTGAAACTTGGCACATTCCTCAGGATTAAGGCCTTTTAGTGCTTTATTTAGAAAGGGGGACCGTATCAACGTTTCTGGGTTATTTGTTAACCTACTGACACAGAAAATTTACAAAATTGTCAGAACATTTAACTATCGTCCACATAAAAGGAATAACAAAATTGTCAGCAATGATGAGTTTGCAAAGAAATAAAGCGTTGATATTTACATCTTCTACTACTCTAATACATATAAACAACAATAATAAACATAATTCTAAACAGTTATTCAAACGTTTATATTATTATTCAATTACAATATGACTCAATTATAATATTACAAATAATTCACATGAACATATAGAAATATAAATAAGAAATGTTAATAATGGTGGGTTAGCAAGGGGCAAATACTACAGTGTTTTGCGAACCTCTTGCAGGAAAAAAAATGCGTCTAAACCACTTGAGCAAATGATCTCTATGTTATAATTTACAATTTTAAATAGAGTTGATTAGATTGATCTCTTTTCAGTGTTCTAAGAATTTTAGAACATAATCTGTCTCTTAAGATTTTTATTGATGAGTTAGGTAACTGTAATTTTCTCCGTATGCTCTGGACACCCACAGATATGGTTTATGGTATACACTAATTGCACTTATCACGAAGATTCGGGTCACCTTTGGCAATGAGATGGCCGTGCATCAAATTGGTGTGTCCTATTCTTCACACATCTCATGAGAATAACCTGCTCCTTCCTCCAAAAATGGATGGCTGGATTTTTATTTGTTGTCGAGTGTATCTTAGTTTACTCTTATTGAGGTAGTACCATTCTTTTTTATCATCTCCTCTCAACGTGATTCGCATTATTTTTATAAAATCTTGAATTAGAATTTATTCACTCTGGACTCTGCCCGTAGTTCCCTTGTACACCTGTGTTTTTCATTTGTCGTAATTCCAGAATCTGATGATGCCTCGGCATCTTTCATTTTCCGGAAAGCAATCTCAGGACCTTTCAATAATTTAAAAAAGATAATTGTATTTCTTGAATATTTTTGCAATGTATCAGTTGTTCTTATATTCAGGGGGCGTGGATGCGTCTTTTTGTAGTTTAGTATGTTATTATATTTCCAGATATTTCGAAGTACTTAATGGTTCGGGTTCGAGTTGTTGCTTGCTATCTTGATAACGTAACCTATACTGTTATTCTTCGCTTTTCTGAGGTTGGAAAGTACCAAAAGTTTTGTTAGGCTCCATTCACAAACAATGTTCGCGTTTATGGGGAACAGGGTTCTCCTTACTTTAACTCAAGCAAACGAGAGGGAATTGATGTGATATTAACGTTCTCGAATCATTTTTGTTATAATCTTATTAAATTCCATACTAATATCAATATTAAAATTAATCAAAAATACCATATATCTTGTGTTTAGATTTGAAAAATTGTTTCAAAATCTATATCCTCATGCTAATTAGCAAACCTTGTAACTCCATATTCTCTCTATTTTCTGTTTACTTCATGATAAAATATAATTATGAAAGAAAAGTAATAACTAAAAGTAAATAACAAATCTAGTATCTTAAATAATTGAGTTTCCCAGTATTTATAAGTTCAACGAGAAAGGAAACTAAAATTCTGCTTCCTGGCTTTGTTTATTCTTTCCAATGCAAAACTGTCAAAACTGCAGTTACGGGATATGCTAATTAGCATGACGATATGGAATTTCACCCTATTTTTATTGAAGTCACCTTTGTTTAAATAAATGGGGAAGGTTCTGAAAGTAGATTTTAACACATGGAGCTAGTAGAATTACGTTTTTATGAAGAGGGACGGGCAAAGGAAGACAAATATCAACTACTTTAGCTTAGAAACATTCGCCGCTCCAATAAGGAACTAAAGTGGTGTGTGTGTGTGTGTGTGTGTGTGTGTGTGTGTGTAAAATGGTTACGATCTCTACTAATTAAAAATCGAAAACGGCATTGGAGGTAGTGAACCACCCCAAAGGCATTTTTATTTTATATCTGCAATAATAAATTTACCTATTTTCACATGGAATGTGTGTATGCGAAAGTTTAGTGAATGTGTGTGACAGTGGAAGGTGAAGGGAGAAAGAGAGAGAGCGAAGAAGGGGAATTGCGCAATATGTCACTAATATGACAAATTGCATGATGTGTGGATAATATGATGACGAGTCAGAAACTTAGGCTGTGAACCCAACTTGAACACAGAACAAAATATCATCGTTATAATTACCAACACCACTCTCGAGTTGTGACATCGTAAAAAATCTCCTTACTGAACTTTGTAACGATGCACAGTGTGTAATTTTGATGATCTAGGAGGAAAAAATTAATAACTCTCTTTGAAATGAATTTCTCGTAGTTTTTGGAGGTCTGTTGTGTAAATAATGTCTAAATAAACAAATCTGCTCGTAAAACATAAATTTTTACAAAATATTTTGTAAAATATTTAGGAAATTTGAATACTTGTATTAGTCCTCATGACAGTATACCTTTTCAAATGTTGCATTTGTTTAACTCTATTGGACATAATATTTGAATTTTATAAAACACACTATGCAAGAAAAATAAAATGAAAGTATACAAAAATAAAAAGCCGAAAATGAAAAAAATAAAAGCAAAAATAAAATGAGAGGAATGTACAACAAATATTTACAAATTCATTTGAAACACTACTCACGTATCCTTCTGATAGTGATTCTTTTAATATGCCATCTCTTTTTTGCCTTATTCCTTGATTCTAATAACATGAAAAGTTTATGTTTCACTTTTTTGGGTCCAGTTGTAGTTTTGGTGCATATGCTCGACTTGAATGGATCTGAGTTAATAAGCAGCCGGTGGAGCAAATTCATATTTGCGTTTGCTCTTGACGTTTTTCTAGTTTTTTCGCCACTTTCGCTTTATTTTCTTTTCCTCACACTTGCCATGTTCGTATTTCTGATCGATAAGAAATGTGCAAAATGCACTCAAAATCATTTTTTTGTTGGCGTATGTGTACATACTGGCGGGTTGAAATATTGATATCCATCATCAAAGCAAGTGACAATGTTGTAGGCTTTTGAAGAATCGATCTTCGAGCTTTGTTAATTGTAGTTCTATTGGAGGAGGCTTCACGGAGCTCCTTATCTATAGCTGCCACATATCTTTTTGTTATACTTCCTTAGTTTGATTTCAATAGCTGTGGATAACTTTTCTGAGCTAGTAGTGTCTACAAAATGTTTCAATTGTATGGTTTTAGCTTTAATCCCACAGTACCTGAAGGACTCATTAGGTCTTCTAGCTCTATTAATTTTTACATTTATTTGTTATGGACCTGGGACGGTCTCTAACATTTAATCAGGAAGGTTAAGTGTTTCTTGTAGCCAGGACGAATTATATTTCAAGAACGACTCTACTTCTTACGGAATTTTGGAATACGGTTTCAACTTTTTGACAAATACATCTAACGTAAGATTAAATTTTGTCCAAAAATGCTTTTTGAGGTTCTATAATTCCTAATTCACGTAAGAAAACATTTAATACAGCTTCAGATTTCTTATCAATTGAATTTTTTACTCATATATCAAATAACAACCTGCGGGTAACTTGAAGACCCTTTCGATGAAAATGTATATATAATTCAGATAAGCAGGTATAAGCAGCTAGCTTTTTCAGGATTAAGAACCCAAAAGTACTAGTTTTAAAATGTATATGGCCCGAAAGGTGTATAATGGTGTATAATACACTAAAACTCTAATTGAATTTAGAGAACGTGTAATACATTCAATATAAATCGCTCACCTTTTCCATTCACATTTTTAAGCACATCAAAAATAAATACTTAAATTTTATCCACATAAAAATAATCGTAAAAGCATGTACATTACTAATAGTAAACCCACAAATCACAGAATGAGACGAGTAGTGTGTTCCTACCAACGGAACTTTATGGACTGAAAATAGCCATTCGGAGCTGAGCGCTGGCGGAGCGGCGATGGACGTCTTTGGACATGCACCACGGGTTCCTTGTGACCTTCAAGAGAAAACTAACAACGTTTCCACATAGCTCAGACATACTACTACACAGAAATATAACAATTTTGTTATTTAAATTCAGTCGAAAATTGAATTTTTTCCAGCTAGTTGGTCAAAATTACACACTGTGCGATGGTTTGACAACTTTCCAGTGATATTCCCTTGTAACAGTTTTGAAACTGTCACGATGACAGTCCGATATTCAGTGTTCAAGAGCTAAAGATATTGTTACAATGTAGCCCTGACAACAATACAAGGAAGAAAGTGACCAATGAGAGTAATCTGTGGGGTAGAGAGGAATCTGTGAATATACTATACACTTTAATTGAAAGTTTCCGTTCATGTTTTCATTGTCATTGACAAGGTCTATTGTCATTGTCATTGACAAGGTCTTCTAAAGGTCTACAGCCATCACCTGAAAAAATTAAATCAGTATTGTAAATTATCTGTAGTATATCTAAACTGACTATATCTCGTAATTTCGCCCTGCACTGAAAACCTTCAATTCTGAGTACTTTCCTTAAAATAAGGAGTGTATCGGCTTCGTGATTTGCCATTCTACCATTCGTTGTCAAAACATTGAGTTGTTAAAATGTGGGATCATATGTTTTTGGGAGAGGGAAGTCGGGGAACGAATCAGTTCCTGCCTTAAAGCTCCCTTTCTTAGAAAATGGAAATTTCCAAGTTCAGAAAATGGATGTATCGAATGTAACGTTTAAATCTTCCATTTAGCGACGTTATATCTCAATTTTCATGAAAACATTCCAACATTCCATTAACGGCACCAAATGAGGAGATTCTCGAGGTGACCCGTCGGGTTGTGAAAATGTCATTTTTGGTACCCCTTCAACCGACTTTAGTAATTCTTTTTAGAGTAAAAGCAGATAATTTCCCATTAGTCCTATTGAAATTTTCATTATGATTTGATGATGCGTTCCAACAGATAAGGGGAAAAGGGTGTAAAACCACTCACCGTTTTTATCATGGCAAAGAATTGACTTTATCACGCTGTATCTCACATGAAACGTAAATTTCATTGTTATTTTTGCGAATATGTTGTCAAATACGTTGTGTAAACAAATTGACATATTTTTAGATAATACGTAATTTAATGTTTCTCGGATCTGCTCAGATTACTACTACCTATGATATCTGTTCCGAAAAGAAAAATATACCAAGTAGTATTGGAAAAGTTGTATCACCAGAAGTATATTATTTCACGATCTGTTAGAATTCAAAATACGGAATCTCTTTGGAATTTGAACAAAGTGCAGAGAGTAATTAGTGAACATGGCTCTCTCTAGATGAATAAGAAAATACATGATGGAGTACGAAATGAATCAAATAGAATGGAATGTTCCTATCAGTACCTCGATGTTAAATCAAGAACGATGAAACTGAAAGAAAAATGTGATTCACGACTTCCTCGCACATTTTCCACCTTCTTGATGAATACTGCAATAAAGTTTGTTTTTTTCATTTTCTTTCATGTTTGCCTTTCAAAGTTCTTAACATTATATTGTGATAAAAAATACACAATACAATAAGGAACCGAGGGTAGCACAAGAAAAGACCTCTTAATATTTGTTGCAAACATGCTTTCAAGAGGCCTGATTTAATTTTCACTTACTCTATTTTCACACAAGGAAGTCAAAACTTTTACATTAATTAATTTTGATATTTTTGGGCGATATTTTGATATATTTTTATACTGTCTTGTTCCATCATTACTTCAGTTTGAATTTGATCGCTTGATATACACCGACGGGAATTTTTTGCGGGGCCAAGAAAACTATTTTGAATAGTTTCGACATTATGGAGAGTTGTTTAGCTGTATCTCTCCAAATAATAAAGTTAAGTATTTCCCCATAAGTTAAGGAGGGGCGGGTTTAATATCTAAAGATTGCCCGTGCTTACTCAGAAATAGATATTTCAATAGATTTTTCAAATAGATACTTTATGAGTGTTTGTTAATAAATGATCATAAAAGACGCACATAAAACATTTTTATGTGCGTCTTTTTTGGTGTGAAGTTACCTGGTCTTTCCATGTTAGTCATTTGATGTCCGATGTACGCAACAGCAGTTGCCCTTTAGATGTCTAGGTTGTTTATAGTCAACTCCGAAGTGTAATTTAAACGTCTTAAATGTGAAAATGTTGGCCTAACATTTATTTGTGTTAATTTGTATTTTTTAATTATTTAGTCAGGCAATCAATAAAAATAATTACTTTTCAAAGTTTTAATGTCGTATTAATAAGATATTATGAGTATTTTAATGTATGTCTCTTCCATTTGCAAATAGGTCAATTTCAGAATTTGAAAAATTCGGCGTAACGGAAATGAAAGAGTTAAATAGTGAAAAGAGCCGGCCTGGATGGCCGAGGTAGATAAGAGCGTGTACCGACTCAGCGCTTCGGGCCGAAGGGTCTCAGGTTTGGGCATGATTGTTTGTCCCCTGTCTCATGTACGAGAATATGTTGTCGCGGAGGGCCTCGCATTCTGCTGACCACAGATCAGAGGAGCCCGCAAGTGTGTTGGTGTCTAGTGTATGATCGAATATACGTCCCATCGGGATGTAAAGGGAACTGGCTGTCTGCTGAATAAAAGCCCTAAAAAGAAGAAGAAATAGTGAAAGGGGAGCCTTGCAGCATTCCCGCTAATATTAGATATTCATCTGACGTTTCTCGGTTGACTTGCCCTTCAAACTAACGTCAATAGAGGAAGCTTTTTATTATTTGATGGACATAATGAGAAATCCAATTAGCCTCATTTTGTAGAGAAGACCTTCGTGCCAAACGTTGTCGAAAGCTTTTTCAGTGTCTGAATCTATGGTAGAAGTATGTTTGAATTTTTGAAAGTTATTTGCAATGTAGTATGTTAATCTTAACAACTGATGTGTTGTGAAGCGATTACTGCGAAAACCAAACTGAACTTTTGGAAGAATATTTAGTTGGATAAGTAATTTGTTTATTCGTGATACATTTTTTCATATATTTTGGGTATAAAGGTAAAAGACTGATATTTCTAAACTTCGTCTGTTTTGAAATGATCTCTATTAGGTTTTGGAATCGGTAAAAGACTAAGGACATTTTTCAAGGGGGGAAAAACTAACTCATATTTAGATATAATTTCAAAAAAGCACGTTTCAAAGAAAAATATGGTAGAACGTTTTACTGGGACACTCGTGTTCAGGATTAAAGAAACCATAATGATATTAGTAAGAGAGAGATAATCTTGAATTCGCTGGTGAGTCAGACTATCCAATTCACTCTTTCAAGAACCCTAATTGGCTCCAAACAACTACCAAGGATAATGCATTAACAAACAGAATTGAACCGACATTGACTCAGGCTCTGTTCATCTTTTCACAAAGGTTATCAGTGCTAACACATTGCATAAGTATAGTCTTGTGACATGACACTACGTCTAAGTAATATATTCCCATGCTGTCCATACATAATGCATAGTGAAGAACACATGAATATTCATGTAAATAAGGAAATGTGTTCGAATACGTAAATGGAGTTGTTTAACGTGTTTACTTCAGTTGTCTAATTGTAATATAAGTCCTCATGAAATATTTAGAAAAAAAAATAATAAACCACCACGTGAGCTAACAAGGAAATGTTTTTTAAATAATAATAGGGAAACACGTGATATAAAATCCTGAACTTACAGATTGAGAAGCTACGCCGTTTTTTACAATAACTTATCTCTTAGTGAATAAAAAATAGTAAATAAATTAAATAACTAGTATTATTGTAGCAATAGATTTAACAAAATGTACAGTCTTCATTAATTATTAATGAAAACATTGAGATCATGAGACTTTCCGTAGGCCTATTACTCATCTTCTTTATCTTTTGTGTACTTCTTAAATGACTTGTGATTTTTCACGGTGGATTATTCTTATCGAACAGCTAAAGCCCAATCATCTAAAACCGATTACATGAACGCTTTTAAAAAACGATCCCAGTGTAGATGATCGAGCACTGAATGGACAACGGTACCCGCACTGTACTGTTCCCCCGCAGCAGGTGAAGGTGGACTTTCGGCCGGCAACACAGTTGGCACGGGCGGGCGCCTAAAAAATTGGCGATGTGTGGGAGTGGGCGGGGTTGCGGGCGGGGTCGCGGGGGGGGGGAGGTTCGCGACGCGAGGCACCCGGCGCGGCGACGGCGCATGCGCGGCCGCTGACGTCAGCGCCCAATGCCAACAGGGCGGCGAGTGCCCAAGGTCGGGAGCGGCGCGTGCTAATATTGTACAAACAAGATGGCGGCGCTCGCGGGACCGCGCAGGCGATTTCAAGTTCAATGTTTACGTAAGCTGGACGCGACCTTGGCTCCCGCCGCCACCGCCGCCGCCGCCGCCTCCGCCGCCGCCGCCGCTTCCTGGTGGCGGTCGCGATCAGGCGCCTGCCTCGTGTCGCCCATCGCCCATCCGACGCCCAATCCGCCCTTCGCCCTGTGGCGCCACCGCCCAGCGACCTTGGCCCGACGCTGCTCCAACGGTTTCGTGCACGGCACGTTATAGTAGGCAGCCCCGTTCCCCATGTACCTGCTCGTGTCTCGCGCGCTCCTGCGGACTGATAAGAGCGGGTTTGCATTTTGATATTCAAAACGTCATGTATCATAGGCATTGATAACGTCGATGAAAGACAATGGTGGCATATTCTGCCTTGATGCTTCGTAAACATTGCTAACGATCCGCATAGTGACTCATTGTTGTTATTATTATTATTATTATTATTATCAACATCATCATCATCATTACTGAGTTTTATTATTTTTTAGAAACATTTCCTTTTTTACGTAAAATGCTTTCATTCTTTTTTGCCCTCCAGCATTTCAAAAGGTTTTCAACTAGAAGACGGCAATAATAATTTGTTTTCCTTGTTATAAATAATCTATTCACCATTAATTAAAATTCTGGTATTTTGTTGTGAGAAACATGGGTGTATCTGTATTATTTAGTGTGATTTTCATTTCATTGTTAGTAGAATGACTGGATACATACATTCATTTCCATTCACTGCGTCTGCAGTTTGTGCAGTCCATACGAAAATGAGTATTCCGTGAGGTAACACACATTGATGAGTACATTTTCAGTCATTTTTAGCACCTATATTTTTTAAGTTCCCCTTTCTTTAATAAGAAGTCATCAAAATTAATCCTAGGTTATATTTATGCTTTCGTGAGGTATGGGTTCAGTCTTAATACTTTTTCTTTTGTTTAGACAATAAAAGAACCAGCAACTCTTAATACAGTTGCAATAAAAAGTAAAACAAAGCAGCAGCAATCAAATAACGATACCTTGAAGTTAACCTTAGCGGGAGTTAATGGACAATCCATACGATTAGTAATTAGATTGAGAAGGAAAATTGAAGTAAACAAGTTCCTTAACGATCTAAGGGATGGTATATGGAAAGCGGAGGTTATTGATAAATTATTGATAAATATTGTAAACAAACCATGTTGAAAGGCAAAAACATATGATTCTACCTACCATTATTCATGATAACTATACAGTTGGCTATAGCCAGTTGATCGCCGCAGCCAAAGGAAGCTTACATCGACGATTACGGAGTTTGTACCAGGAAAGTGAGTGGTTGATGTTAGAAAATGCTCTTCGAAAATAAGGCCTTACGTAAACTTGGAGATTTCTGGAAAAAATTAAATTTGTTGGAGGGGAAGTATTTCAGCAAATCATTTGATACCAATTGCGAGTAATTTTAAACAATCTATAATAGTTTATGAGCAGTTATGATAAGAATGTGCTTTTAAGGTAATGGTGGTCAGTGATTCTCATTATCGCAACATGCCTGCCATCGCCCCAAACAAAGTAATTGGTTGATCTGAATGAGTTTAAATGACCCCTCGGCTTACTTACAATGTAGAAAAAATGACTGGACGAATGAAGAATTCATCGAAAGGCTCAAATATTATAAAGCTTTACCTGACCAACTGTCCAGGACCCAGTGCCGGTGATTATGGACAATCTTGGGAGTGTTGGCACATTTTTCCCGGCGCTGCCTATAAACATAACATTTTTCGCCCAGCTGGACTCTCTTTGAGCAAGCTTCCCGCCTGTTATGGAAGTTCCACGGTGATGCAGCGAATTATGGGGCGCAAATATGAATTTCGCGCGTACCACAAAATAAATTGAATTTCCCGCTGGCCCCGCCCGCATGCCTAATTTGGCCGCTGGGGCCATCCAGACTGTGTGTGACTGAACGGTGCCATACCCTGCCGCCCCTCCGGCAGAACAGCACCAGCAGTAGTCGCCGCCGCCGCCACCGCTGCCATTGCCGCCACCGCTGCCATCGCCGCCACCGCCGTCGCCACCGCCGCTCCTCCCCTAGCCAAGAGCTGCCCAGCCCGAGGCTCATTTCGGGGCTGTGGTGAGGCGCTGGAGGGAGCACAGTGTGGCATTATGATAACATGGGGTGGCGTGGCGTGGAGTAGTGCGGCGTGGTGTGAAGTGGCATGGCGTGTTTGGGGAAGAGGAGCTGAAGTAGTGGGACTGTCGCCACACGCTGCAGCAGATCAGCGCACGGCGTGACAAGGCATCGCGCGAGAATTTATTTCGGTAGTATCATTTCATATTTCAGATCCCTTCTACACCTGCGACTGGAAATAAGAGTATTATCAAGAGTGTAAATTGATGTGAAAAGTCAGGAAGTATAACTTGCTCTTTAATTTTTCTTTGGAAGTTCAAGAATGCTTTGCAGTGTTTTGAAAAGAGTTCAGCCTGCGTTTTGTGAAATTTGCTAATCATGTTGCCTTTCAAAGTAAAAGTGCTTGTCACTAAACGTTTTCCCTCTTCATCGAAAGAGTTTTGAAAATTGTTAGAAGTTTTTCCTTTCCTTGACAGGGAGTCACATTACTTTGGACGCCTACAATTATTGTAAACAAAATAAATACTGGTTGAAGTATTAATGTGTTCATTTTGCTTCATATTTCTTTAATGACTTCCATTACTCGCATGTAAGGGTAATGGGAGTCAAATACAAATTTTTGGAAATTAGATATTTGAGAGGGTTTTAGGGCATTTTTATTATTCTTTATGTTTGAATCTTAATAACTAATCTGATATAAAAGCACATACTTGTTCGTAGGAGCAATTCGTACAGATTTATATTGAAAAAACAAAAAGTGATCCACGTTACCTCCGCTTCTCCTAATCACTGGTGCCGATGTATGGCTGTATTCATAAAATACAGCCATATCAGTCCAATTCATAAATGAATGAATCGGACAAATCCAAGCGCGTCCAAGCATTTGATTGCAGTACAGCGCTTATGGAGGACAGCGTTGCCACTTCTCGCACAGCTCAGTTACCTAAGTGGGAACCTTGGGGAACACCTGAAAAAACCTCACTCACACCCGATATGAAATCTCTATATCCAACAAATTGTGTTCTCTCGGTAATAAACAATTGTAGAAGAGAGCGTATATTACCAAAGCAACTCAGCGTTTGAATGAGTATTGCATGATTGCTAAAGCCAAAATGCTCTACCAAAATCAGTACAAATACTGTCTAATTTGTTTTTCTGAATCCATTTAATACAAATTCTGGCCTGTATTGATCTACCTTTCACAAAAACAAATTGTGTATTACATAAAAAGAGGCACAACTAGTTTTTTAATTGTATTAGATATATTGGGACTCGAGATTGAATTAATTATTGACATTGGCATGTAATTGGAAACATGCACTCTGTCATCTGTTTTATGAAAGGAAATTCTAAAAGATGATTTCCATTTCATAGGAAAAAAATTATTGAAGAGATTTACAAAATATGCGACATTGTATACAACAAAATTACATTTCTTTAGTAACAACGGACGTATTGCGTCAAGGCCCGCACCTTTATCAATATCTAGCTTCTCAATTTTGTCTTAGATAACAGAGACAGAGATATTAATGTTAAAAGGAGTTTGATTCGATATTTATACATCAAAATTAAAGTTACATTGCAATATTTTAAAAGCGCTACTAATAAGTAATAATAATTAAATATTCATTACTGAAACCATCTGAACCAAATTTCATCATGCTTGGTAAAACTTTTTCAGTCTTTTTTGAACTTACATTTTTCTAAAAGATTTTTGGTTCCGATTATATAAATGATTGAAAATTAATGTTATAAATCCCAAAATCTGCGCATCTAATATCTTTTGATGCAGTATATGTATTGATAATATCTAGTATCTCGCGCAAATGAGTGTCTCACGCAAATTTCTGTCCAAGAAACCTTCCCAATTCTGATATTGGTCGGATATTATTTTCAAGTATTTTTTAATTACATTAAAAATACGAGACACCAACGTTAACACGACCTATACGCTAGTATCATTCATCTTTTGTATTTACGTATCAGTAGCTATACTGTTCATGCTAGAAAAAATCCAATTGCTTCGGTTCGTCAATTTCGGTCTCATTCTTTCGAAAGGAGACTTTGGAGAGATTGGGGGAAGGAGGAGGGGAAGATAAAACATGCTTTAAATTGATGTTAAATTCGTGAATTATTTTCTCTAAGTAGAACCTGAACCTCCCAATCTTAAAAAGAAACATTTGGATTTAAAAAAAAGCTTTTGTTCTTATTGCGAATAAAGATCACCGGTATTTATTTCATTCTTCACCTTCAGTAAGACGTCTTTTCCCTTCCGCAAAATAACACTTTTACAATCTCAACTGCTCGTAATATTCCCGCAGAACATGCCAACTAGAACGACGAACTGGGAGCATACCACAGCCGCAATGTCTTCGTTCTAAGAGAGCGGAAATGCCTGAAGCGTTTTTAGCCTCGAGAGCTGCAACGATGACGCACCGGCCGTGGCGCTGCGATGAAGCAAGTGCAGCTGCAGAGCGGTGCCAATGCAGTGGAGGTAAGTGGTGGGGGTGGGAGAGGGAAGGAGAGGGGTCGAAGAGGGAGGAGACGCCGGCAGGATGGTGGGATGTGCGTTGAGGAGCGGGTTAAAGGGGGTGGGGCGGGAGCCATGAGAAGCAATGTAGGGTGGGGTGGACCGGAAAAGTGGAGAGGAGAAGGGCGGAAAAGATGTGGAACATGATTAAATTTATTTTATTTAATGTGTCTGTTTTATTTGTTTTCATTTAATGTAAAAAACAATTAAAATTTATAGTTGAAGCTTTGAAATAAATTAAATGAGTTCAGAATATTAGTAAATGTGCAATACGTAAATGAGAGACATTCTAATCCAGCATCATAGGCTGAAAAGATTTGAAAGCTGCTGCTCCTAGATCGGCTGTTTTGCTGGCTTTTCCACCTCCTACGATATAAATGTAAGGTTGATAGCATTTGGAGCAGCGCGAATTTTCTTTCTGCAGAACAATGCAGAAACATTAGTGAACTAAATGAGCAAATTATTATAATATATTTATTTATTGTATTTATTTAACGTGAAAAACAGATAAAAACTGTGAGTGACGTTTGAGGGAGATGTCCATTCTATGCACGTTTTCTTGAGTTCCGGAACACCACCCCTCGCTGTTTTAACACACTTGAAATAAAAAGGATGTAAATGCCATTTTGTTAATTTTACGTGTTTCCAGACGCATTCCTTGATAGTGTTACGGGGTGATTATAAATGGCAGGAGTTGAATGCGCCAATAGGTTTCACGTATATATAAACCCATTTTTCTCTAAAATATGAAAATGGCACTTCCAACAACCTTTCTTTACTTCAAGCTTTCAGTAATTAATCAAGACAACAACCAGGGCTTTGTCTCAGACAAATTATGGAGCAGGGAGAAGCGGGGCGGATGGGGAAGGACTGTGTAAGCGCGAAACGGAGTGAGCAAGGGGAATGGGGCGGCAGCGGAGGAGAGGGGGCGTGGTGAGGAGGCGTCTAAATTCGGCCGCCCTTCGCGTAGCAGCTGCCGCGAAGGGTCAAGGGCGCTGGCGGGCTTCCTACCGCCCCCGCACCGCGCCCCGCCGCGCCGCGCCCTGGCGCCGCGCACCACTTCTGCCTAGCGAATGTGGGTCAGGCTGAAGGTTGAAGACTCCGTTGACACGGGTACAGTGGAGCGCGACAGTACACGGCGTAGTTACCGTCGCGGAATGTCTATTGTGTAAACACCCTGGCTCTCCGCGTTGCGAAAGTACAGCACGACTGCTGCGAAGAATCGTTTCTCTGTTGAATTAACCAGCGAGACAGAAATGAAATGGCGTTCATCTCTGCCGCACTAATTATGTTTCACTAAATGTCCTTTGCTTGCGCGCTAGAATATGTTTGATTGCTGTTGATGAATTTTAAATGAACAGAAAATTTTAAACTTTCTCGTTACCGCTACCTGCCGCGGTAAACGAAAAAACGGAGAAACGCCGCGAAAAAACGGCGAATTTTTGGCAGAAAAAGTCTTATTACATGGCCCTGGTGACGAAAAGTGGATAAACCCAGATCTTAAATGAAGAGAAAAAAATCTTTAACACGTGGGGTAACCAGAATCCATGTTTTGTAGGTTCTTCATACAGAAAAATCAATTGACGGCAAAACGTGTCTGTCGGTCCCGTCCGTCTGTCCGTCTGTCTTTGAGCAACGCTAGCGACCAAACCGTTCAGCCGATTTTCTCCAAAACTGATATTCCCCAACCAATCTGGCTGATGTCGCGGTCCCTTCAATTTGAAACCGATATTTAAATTTGAGGGGGTGGGGTACTTTACATAAAGCCTCTAGAACATTTTCAGAATTGTCAAAAAAATGGCTCCAGCGTTCTTGATTAGTTTTTGTTGTTGGATAGTCTGAAGGACGTTTTAGAAAATGGCGCCCTGATTTTTCGAAAATCGAAAAAAAAAATTTCGTCTTCCTAGTACTACAATTATGGAGATATGTTTTTTTTTAATGCAATGTATTCATCTAAAATAGATCTTCAAATAATGTCATGTTCAATTTTTCAAAAACATAAGTATTTTGTGAGACATTTTGTATCAAACATAGGCAATGTTTATTTTCTTTAAATCATTTTTTCTTAAAAACTGCGCAACATTTTTTTATTAAATTCTGACTTTAGATAGCATAAAGAACGCTTAAGACAATGGTGTCTTAATTAGTTAGAATTTGTATATTATTTCATATATCTTTGTTCGTTTCTTACATTCGACCTTTCTTTATACATTTACACATTAATCTTTTAGAAATTATTTAAAACCTATTTGAAATATATGAAATAAAAATTGCTAGCTTTCAGAGAATATCAGATTGCAATGCAAGAATGACTCGACAACAATGACTCAGGAGCTAATTGTTTTGGATTACATCGTATTGTTGGGACATGATTTACATGTATGAAAAGCAGTTGTAATTGTCAAATTTTTGTTGATATTTGCTTGAAAATATTTTGTTTTTGCACCAAATGTTGAACGATTTGTAATAAGATTTACAAAAAATTACTGAGATGTGTTAATTCGGAGAGCAATTGTGGTATAAATAGTGTTACATAACTATTACTAAAGGCGAGAAAGTACATGCTGTTTTAGCACCACAGTTTCTAAATATATTAACTTTGTTTAAAGTTCCTTTGAAACTTTCCCCATGTTGTAGATGATAAAGCAAAAAACCAATTACTTGTTGCAAGCTGGTCAAGGGTTATTGTTGAAAAATATGTGTAATACATACAATAAATAGTTAAGAAAATTATAATCAAATTCCTTGTTAAGGAAACAAGAAATTTTTTTTTCAATAAATCATAACTCCTTCTAGATTAAAACTAAGCAGAAAATGCAATAGCAACTACCACATTCTGCTGTAATAACTTTGATACTGCTTATTTATTAGAATAATTATTTGATGACATTATTCAGGATGTTATTCTAGTCAGGTACGGACGTTCTTTCCTTATATACAATTCATATGCTTGGAGAAAAGTACATGCCTTATTTAGAAGTCCCTCCGAAAAGGGAATTCGTGGCCAGCATTTTATAGCTTGAACTGTCCACAATTCCGGATTAGATTCGAGTCCTCAACCTTGGGTCCAAACCTCGGTCGGGTGACCTTTATCTATTCAAGACAGAACCGAATACTATTTTATTCCCGATGTGGGTCTTCCTTAAAAAACTAGTGCTTGAACATCACTATTTATTTAGTTATAGAATATTACAATACTTCATGAACTTGCAACAGTCTTTCAAAACAGCCACTTTTTTTTCATTAGGATGCGAATTCAGATTCTTATTAGTAGCGCGCCATTCAGGTAACCTCTTCATCACCAGCCCGACGCTTTAAAAAAGTTGAACATTTGTATTTGCAATTTTTTTTAAATCGGAGATTTTCATATATTTTATTTCAGGAACTATATTTAAAGAGAATTTTTTTTAAGGAAAATATATCAGTCATCAATACCGTAATTTTGCGATGTTAATTTTTTTGAAATTTTCGAAAATATAGAGTTCATCGACAATGGATTCTGCGTCATTTTTTCACGTCCTTTTCATGTTCTGGGAAAAAAATCAAAGAAAAGATTGGGAGCCATTTTGAGAAACATTTTTATAAATTACATTAAATTCAAACAAATATTCCGCGAAAACCTTGTTTTTTAAGAGTGTATTAATCTGTTCGTTTCTCTTCCTACCTCTGTTACTCTCCTACCTTTCCTACACTTCTACTCTACACTTCCTCCCTTGTCTCCCTTCCTCAATGTCTCCTCCTCTCTACCTTCCCCTTCTCCCTCTCTCTTTTTCCTTTTCTTTCTCTTTCCATCTGTTTCTCTCTCCGTTTCTCTGTCCCTCTCATTCTCTGTCCCTCTCTTTCTCTCTCCTCTATCTCTCCCTCTCTTTCTCCCTCTCTTTCTCTCTCCCTCTCTTTCTCTCTCCCTCTTTCTCCCTATCTTTCTCTCCCTCTTTCTCTCTCCCTTTCTTTCTCTCTTTCTCTCTTCCTTCCTTTCTCTCTCGCTCTTTCTCCTTCTCTCTTGAACAATGAATGGACTACAGTGAAACCAAAACATTTGGATCGCCTGCAAATAAGTAGGTCGCTTTCATATAATGGCTACGCAAGTTTGACTGATCTCCGCCAAAGCGAGGTATTGTTCCTTCCCGTCTCCTTTGGCTTCCGGCTTGAAGGCAGCGTCCGCGCGGCCGCAGCCGCACGCGGTGGCCGGGCGCTGGGTCAGGGCAGGTCGGGTTGTGAAGTGTCCCCGCGCGGCGCGGTGCAGGGGGGGGGGGAGCGCAGAGCCGGGTGAGTGCAGAGGCCACCCCCGGGGGCGTGGCCAGCGTGCACCAATGGCAGCGGGCCGCGCCGCCTCGCCCACCCCCACCGCGCCCTGCCCTCGGCCCTGGCCGCGCCGCCGCAGCCGCCTGCGAGGTGCGCGGTTTGGGAAGGACGAGGTCGCGCGGACCTTCGTAGCGGAGAGAGCTCAAGTAAATACACCAACACGAACACCGAGGCGGGATTCAGTGGCCATAGCCTCCATGCTCCCCCCCTCCCCCCAGGGGCCTAGAGTTTTCGTTCTTTACCTTCTTTTATTTGGCAAAATTGATTTAAATATTTATTTACGTTAGAATTATGTTATTATTTAAAAATAATATTGTATAATATCATCTATATACTACAAAAATAATATACAATATAAAAACAAATGTTTATTATTTAACAAAAATCTATAATGGCTCCCTACAAATGATCAGCTGGATCCGCCTCTGGCAGGATTGGAGATTCGGTTTGTTGGCACCCGCGCTCTAGTCATGTGATTAATAGATTCTGAAAAAATATGTGGTACAAATGGCAAAATATGTACCTAAATATGTATAAAGACGGTAAGAATGTGTAAAAATGCATAAAATATGTATCAATTCACGCTCTAATTTTAATGACTTATTTCAGAAACAACGCAATCATTGATAAGTAACTTTAAAATACAGACAAAAACCTTTTAATGCTGCTATATTTGTCAGAAAAATTGTCAATTTCTTTTAGAAGTTCTTTTCCGAAAAAAAAACATTGAAAGCAAAACATCCGTCTCTCCGTCTGCCCTCTGTCCGTCTGTCTGTGATCACTACTAGCGCCTAAACCCTACGGACAATTGTTCTCAAATTGAAGAAACCACTGTCGATCTGACTTGAGTCAAAGCTTTGAGATTTTGAAAAAGATTGTGTAAAATTTGGGGGTACTTTAATGAAGCCCCCCGGACATTTTCAAAATTTTCCCAAAAACGGCTCTAATCTTTTTCTTCAAATTTCTTAAAAGAATAGAATATTAAAGTGGCATCGGTCCGAATTTCGCGGTTAACTCTGGATTTTCGAAAATTGTAATAGTTTGAATTTTTTCGGCTTCTTCCGTCAACTACAAAATTAAAGATAGAGATTTTTTTTCAAATTAAATTTTTTCTCCATAGCGAGTGCTTTCTTTAAGGTCATGTACATTTTTATGAAAATTTTAGTAGTTTTCGCGCAACATTGCATGCAATATGAGCAATTTTGAAAAATTACAAAAAGATTTTCTCAAAAACGGCTCCAAATTTTTTCTTTAAACTTTTGGTAAGGATAGTGCCTAATGTACTCTATGAGATGGAATAAACGCCGTATTGCTCTATTCTTTTGTTTTTTTCAAAAATTACAAAAATGTAATTTTTTGGCTGGTCTCCCACGTCGTTAATATTTACTTTAGCGGCGATTTGTTCACATTATTATATTTATGAGTACATGGGCTTTACATAATATCAAGTAAAGTTTCTCGAGAACTCAACCATTTTTTGTGAAAACTAGCTCAAAATTCCGCATTTTCATTTTTTCATAAATGGCTCCAGTTTTTTTTAACTTTTGGAACGGATAGTGCTAATTACACTCTTTAATATGACGTAAAGTTTATTTTAAGGTATTTTTTGTTTTTTCAAAAATTACGCAATTGTAATTTTTTTGAAAGATCTCTCACATCTTTATTATGCACATTACCATTAATTTCTAAAAATTATTATATTTGTTAGTGTAAGTGATTTAAATGACTTTGAATGAAGATTTTTGAAAACTCAAAAATTTTATGTGAAAAAGAGCTTCAAATTTCGCATTTTCAGAGGCGCTTAAACGCAATTTCCTTAAAAACAGCTACAAAATTTTAAAAGAAAATTGTCATTTAGGACGAGTTTATTGTGTTTTTTAATATTCTGAAATTAATATTTCCGTTCTACCAATAGGAAACAGAAAAATTAAGAAAATGTAAAAAAAAAAAAATGTACTTTGGGCGGCGATAGATGGCAGCTGGGAAGAGTATGTGGCAATTCCGAATAACTAGCCTAGATCCAAGGAAATAAAAAGCTAATACGGGAAAGTCTGTGCCATTCTGTAGCACCAATAGTTACTTACTCAAATCTTTACTTATGAATTTGTACCATCGGTTTCCTCCTTACCGGTGCTCCATTGTTTATTATACTATAAACAGACAGTTGGAATACATTTGAAAAAGTTTTGACAATCATCATAGTCACACAGACTATTTTTGAAAAATGCATTTTCTGTTCTGTCTGGTTTCATTTGTGACAGCAGATACCGAAATATCTTTGAAATATTCACCTGCCTTTTTTTATTGTGAAGTTTACTTTCAACATCTTGCTGAATTTGTGATTTCATTTAACAGTGTTTTGTTGCATCCATTGCACCACACAACTATGCATTAAAACGATTCACACTACGCTTCCCAGGATCGCTGTTTAGCCTGAGTGCACGCAATGGGAGCTTTCTTACACACATGCGAATTCAATGA
>JAHLJT010009355.1:46572163-46591723 GCA_031308135.1 Acheta domesticus
GTGTATTCATGACTTGCGTCTGTTGGAATCTTCATCTAAAACCGCGCTTAGCTGTTTCATGCCTGAGGTTAAATCAGAGGGTGATGCCGGGGAACAGTGGCCCCAGCCACACCATCTGATTCGTACGTTTAGATTTTCTCGTAGGCGCGCATAACCTAACTTGAGATGGGGAGAGCAACTACCTTTCTGAGTCGCCTTATCCATTGAATTTTGTTATTTACAAACCGACCTTTTAACTTAGAAAAGCAGTTTCAGCCAAGTTTTAAAGAGAGTTTTTGGCAGATTGAAGGAGGGATTGACGCCGGACTTAGATGCATTTTTTCGCGTTAGTTTCGTTAGCTGTTTTTCGACCGACTTTGGAATTTTCACGCGTTTTTAAAGGGTTTCCATGAGGGAATTGAGTCCTTGTTGTCAATTTTCAGAGTATACTCGAAGTTTTTTCACGCTTTTGTTTGGAATATTCGTCGGTTGTGTAGATCCTCACTGTAAACATTTTCTATGTTTTCCAAGTTTTTGAAAAAATTAAGAATTTTTCACATCGTATTTCACATTTTTTAAATTTAATACATTTAGTATATCATAATGTTAAAAAATTAAATACTTCATAAAAATTAATTTTAATTGTTGAAAAATAGCGAATCAATGAGTTAATGACAACAACACTACAGGCGCTGTCTTTACAACCAATAAAAGGCCGAAATGTTTCGTATTTATATCTCTAGGCCAGGAGTTTTCAAACTGTGCGTCACAGCTCTCAGGGGCCATATGGTAGGGACGTCGCGGTAATTTATTAAAATTATCATTAGATTTGATTTACTTTAATCCTTTTTGTCATTTATGTCCACAAAATATTTTTTACTATCCCACTATACGTAATTTGTAACATATAATTTACTCATTTGTGTTAAATATTCAGTAGTCCCCCTAACAGGATCTTTTAGTTAGGTTACCTCTATTTAGAATTATCCCTAGTATATATGAAATTTTTACCAGGGGAGCCGCGGAAAGTTTCCTTTAGGTCAAGGAAGCCGGGACGAAAAAAGGTTGAAAAACCCCTGCTGTAGGCAATAAGAAAAAATATTGCTTTTTACAGACACAATAACAATATAGGGATGTACTAGTAACCTATGGTATTTCTCAGTGAATTACATTGATTTTCCATCAATCATTTCCAACCAGTAAGACAGATTTTGGCACTTCATACTCTACTAGAAAATGTGTGCAATATTGTGTACTCATTGTCTTGCGCGTGTAACGTAGCTAGCCGCCGCGCAGCTGTGGTACGCGTGCGGGAAATCTAGACGTGTGCCGCAAGCTACACTTTCATTCAATAAACAAGAACGGTAAGTACTGTAGATTCCATTCTTGAAAAATTGTAATAAGCATTTTGAAAATAAATGTTCTACTAAATGTCACTTTTATTATTTAAGATGATCAAGAATGTATTGTAGATTAATGAATAACAATTTATATTAGTTTTATCAACTGATCATAACGATAAGTTTGTATTGTAGTTTTATCAGCCAACTCTACTGTATCTGTCACTTACTAATACTTTTATTATTAATTTTATTATTACGACATGCAGTACCAATCAGTTACCATCTGTTATGTTGGTCCATCATTTAAAAGACAGAAAAATACTTGAAATAACAGTTTTATACAAAATTAATGCAGTACATACATTCACAATGTACAGTACTGCAGTACAAACATGCATACATTAAAAATGTTTCGGAAATTACTGGTTGCATTTTATGCATTTCATTTGTATTGCATTTATTGCATTTAATTTTATATAGAACTGTTATTTCAAGATTTTTCTGTCTTTTAAATGATGGACCAACATAATTGATATAATTGAAAATATAGACAGAAACTAAAATTTTAAGTACCAATCAGAAGACCTTTGAATTTCGTGGTCGAATTTTTGTGATCCTTATGCTTTGGCCCTCTTCGCAGCAGCGTGTGTCGGCGCAGCAGGTAAAAAAGCGCAGAAACTAAAAATATTAAGTACCAATCAGAAGACCTTTGAATTTCGTGGTCGAACTTTCGTGATCCTTGTGCTTTGGCCCACTTCGCAGCAGCGTGTGTCGGCGCAGCAGGTAAAGAAGCGCAGAAACTAAAAATATTAAGTACCAATCAGAAGACCTTTGAATTCGTGGTCGAATTTTTGAGATCATTGCGCTTTGGCCCACTTCGCAGCAGCGTGTGTCGGCGCAGCAGGTAAAAAAGCGCAGAAACTAAAAATATTAAGTACCAATCAGAAGACCTTTGAATTTCGTGGTCGAATTTTTGTGATCCTTGTGCTTTGGCCCACTTCGCAGCAGCGTGTGTCGGCGCGGCAGGTAAAAAAGCGCTGAGCAATGCTCGCCCCAAACAGCGGCGGGTGTGAATGGAGGCGGCTGCGCGGCGCGCGCCTGCGCGGGGGGCGTGGGCGGCGCGCGGCGGGCGCATGGGCGGCGCGTGGCGGGGCGCTGATAAGGGCGTTGGCCTTGGCCGCTCGCCCACGCCCCCGCCCCCCTCCGTGGGAGACAGGCCGGTGACGAGTGCCCCATCCGAACTTCACAGAACTGGACGATACTCGACGTGGTAAGAGGCCCTGTAGACCAGGTGCTCTCTGCTCGACAGTGGTTCGCGGCTGCTGGTATGGGTCAAAATTCGTGCGCGGCTTACTTGCTTGAGAGTTTGATTAGGTTAGAGGTCGTTAGGTTTAAAGATGTTAGGTCTAATGACAGGTCTAATTTTTAAAGTCTAATGCGATTTTTCTGCGATTTTCTGTGCGAAAGTCTAATACGGCATTTAACTGCGATTTTTCTAGCTTTGCTCCTCAAGGCCCGTCTTCACGATGGAATATGTCACGGTATTTCGAGACGTTCTCAGTCGTGCCGCCAGGTATCGCATGATCGCGACCGTATCAAACAGTGCTTGTGATCATGCGACTTCTAGCGATACGACAGAGAAAGACGTGAAATGTCGTGTGGCCATCGTATCCATCGTGGCCATAGGGGCATGAGGGACAGTTAGAAAAATCGCACTATAGTGTCTCGACATACTATGTGTCAGAGTAGCTAATGTAAAGTAGTAAAGTGTATAAGGATGAGGAAGTAAAGATAGGCGCGTGGCCCTTGGTCTATTTGTTTACGCGATATTGATATTGATTAGAGAAACCATGGAAACTACCGATTAAAGCAGTTGGCTGAATTACCCTCCTGACAGTGGTTGAATTTGTTTTAGCTATGTAGCTAGTATCGAAAATTCACCACCGTGGGGACTCGAACCTCAGAACCTCCCGGATAGAGAAGCTGCAGTATCAACAGGTTTTGCGCTGAGACAATCTCAGACGGACTTGAGACATATAACACAGGACCTACCTCACCATTTTATATTTATATTATTTTTATTATTATCATAAATGAACTGTAGATTAATGAACTATTTATTTATGTTTGTCCTGTATTGTTCATTAACGAGTACGTTTCTTCAGTCAACTCTACCGTATCTTCGACTTGTTAATAATTTGATTATAGTTTTATTATTTTGACATACAATCAAACGGTCTCCAGAAAACACCTTTGACTTTTGGTCGAATTATTGTTAGCAAAATGATCTTTGTGTTTCCTAATCGTTTGTTTCTGAACGTAGATTCTGCTTTATGCTCGTGTCACCCGATCAAGTGACACTGTCCAATTTTGATCTGACGAATGCAATCATTCAATTCGCAAGATAAGCTCTAGTGCTGTTGAGTGCTATTTTAAGAAATCCTTGAAAATGTAAGCACATCATCATACCATATGTGCATCCGCTCCCCAGTCAGCCACTAGCGGTTTAAAGCATAGACATTAGATGAGAGCATACACATCCCATGGCTGTGTACGCTCTATCTGCTAAGTTTACTGGACGTTCGTTGTGCTATAAATGAACACTATATTATTTTTTGAAGAAAATTTTGAAAAAAAATGTAATATCTGTTGCAATCTGAACAAACACAATCCAAGATAATATTTAAATTATTTTTTTCTTTATTCCACATGAGAACTAAACCATTTCCTCTAGCATATCCAATGTTCTGAAGGTAAAAATAATACTGAATTCGTTAAAATCTCTCCAGTTGCTCATCAGCCAGGCGTGATCAAAAAATTGGATTTTTACAAAATTTTCGAGTTTTTTGTAAAATGCAGTATTATTTAAACAATTAAAAACAACTAAAAACTGCAAAAAATTAAATTCCAGTCATTAACTATTGCTGACAGATACATTTTATTCCTCGATTTACTTCGTAAGAAGAGGAAGAATATTGTAATCGTGAGTCGGAATAAAAAATCTTGTTGCCGGACTCTGGTAACGAAAAACTGGGTAAATCTTATTCCTAAATGTAGTTAATTACTTCCTCTAAGACGCTGAGTAGTTAGAATCCTCTTTGTGTGGGACCCTGAAATCGAAAAAAAAGTCGATTGAAAAAACGTCCGTCCGTGTGTTTGTCTGGGGTCAACTCTGGCGCCTAAATCAGCCAATTATCTCCAAAACTGATATTCCCTGATCGATATGGCCGAACTCGAAGCCCTGTGAGTTTGAAATGGATATTCTGATTCTTGGGGGTACATAATTTACATGATTTCAAAATTTTCTCAAAAATGGCTTCAAATCTTTTGATTACACTTTGTCCTGGGATAGCGTAAATGAGCTTAAAAGAATGACACAGGTCTCATTTTCGTTAAAATTCTGATGTTTCAAAATTGCAAAACGTTAAAATTGTTGTCTTGTACATCTACAATATTGAAGATAAGAGTTTGTTTTTTTTCTTAATGAAATCTGTTGTTCAATGACAGATTCTCTTTGTTTTCTTCATTTCCACACTTCCACAAACCAGCACGCCAACTTCGACCACACCGTTCCTGATATCCTCGCGGTGAGGTGAACCTTGAGCAACGCCTGGCTGCCGGACGCGCGTGGAACGTGGCACTCGCTCGCCTCCGGGGCGCGGCGCATCCCGCATCGAAGGCCGCCGCAGCGCCGCCGGCGGCCATTAGGCCAATTAGCGCACAGCCATCCGCGCCTTCCACTCCCATCCACTCCTTCGCACTTCACTCCATGGTCATTTTGTTGTTGTTATTGTTGTTGTTGTTGAAAGGTGCATTGGATACAATCAAAACAAATATACAGTTGGTAACAGTCTGTTTGTACAGTCCGTAATGTGCTCAAAAATCATTAATTTTAAGTGGAAAATTAATATTAATGAAAAATATATTACAAAATAATTGAATAATTCTAGTTAAGTAAAATGTAACTTTGTACACCTAGACGAAACGGTCTTGAATTTGAAGTTCACCAGCACATTTAGTTGCTTGGAAACCTTCCTAGCGGCTAGTTCCCGAGCGACTAAATGTGCTGGTGAATTTCAAATTCAAGGCCATTTCGTCCAGATGTGCAAAGTTACATTTTATTTAACTGGAATTATTCAATTATCTTGTAATATACTTTTCATTAGTATTAATTTTCCACTTAAAATTAATGTTTTTCGACCAAATTATGGACAGTACAAACAAGACTGTTATCAACTTATGTTTCTATCTTCTAATGAACAACGTGTTAATTTGAGAGATACCGTTTGATATAGTTTTGAAGCTTCCAGCCACTTACAGAGGTTGTTAAGAATTCATTTGAAGCACGGATCAATATTTAAATCTTCACCCCCTCTGAATTGCTGGGGAACTATAAATAAAAACATTAATTCTTTAACTGTTGTAGGTAGTAAAGTGTGCTTTCTTTTCTTTCTTCAAAGAATGTCCACCTTCCGCGTTTTTATTTAGTTATACAAGAATAAGAAAAAAGTCGCTAGATTCTGCCGAACCTGTTATTAGACTCAATTTCACTAAAGATGACCATTATGCAGTCTCTCTATCCACTGCCATTAAGTTACATCTTAGCCAAACATCGTTTCATTTGTATAATTATTACAAGAAGTTCATAACCGCCACATCTTCTCCACGTGTTCATGTTCATGAAAAGTTCATGAAATTATTTTTGTCCTTTACTTTTGGGACATTAGTCTTCATTGTCGGTAGACCGTTGTGCTAACGAATTAGTCATTTTCGTTCTTTAATACGTTTTATAAACGTTTCCAAAGCACCTCCCTCTCAACCCACAAAATATCTAGATGTTCCTCTCGATCGACGAGTAATCTAGAAATCCCATATCAACCACATCTGACATAAAGCATACGACAAACTAATTTATCTTTTACTCAACAGAACATCCCTAATAAAGCGAACAACCTTCGTCATCCCATACAAAACCATCATCCACTTGACTCTTACTTACGTTTTCCTGATCCTCAGCACCTCCATCTATCCTCCATCACCTTCAGACATTTCCAAAATAAATGCTCCAGGAAAATACCCAAAGCGCCCTGATTTGTACGCAACTCACAGATTCACAGAGACATCGGTATCCTTACAATAGACTCATTCATCCATAAACCAAACTCTGTCTACTTCTGCTCCAAACGCATCACCAGATTCAGTATGAAGAACCTCCTCACTCTTTCCGAGACAAAACGTTCTCAGAAATCACGTGACCTGACAACAGCTCCCTTTTTAACCCTAGCCTAATGTGAGTCCAATAGTCCCACTTCCATCATTTTATGCTCATAAAATTATTGAAAATTTAATCTCTGCCTCTAGCGTCCTTTTAAATACACCTTCTAATTGTTACAGTAACATTTTCTGACTTTTATGTATTTCTTATTCACATATTGCGACAAACATATTTTTAGTCCACAGAAGCCTGAAATGAATCTAGCACTCTCATTCGTAGTATCGTATTTTTCTCGTTACCCATGGGCTTTTGAAATGTTGCTTTTTAAAAAAAAGAATTTCTGGATATTGTAGTGATTGTCAGATGACGTCCTCTGTGTATTTCTATTGTTGCTAGTGAGAATTTTGTATATATTTTTCGCTACTCACGTACATTTGATACGATTGTTCAGACCATTCTTGGATGTACCTGGTGTTGTTTCAGTGCGTGATTGTGTGATTTTGTGCATTCTAGTTATTTGGGAGTAGTAAATAAAGATTTTCAAAATTGAATCGTGAGATTTTATGTATCTTTTCGTATCAAATACTTTCTTTTGTGTAATTATTAAGGTGTCTAGCCTGAGTGATGAAGAGAGTCAGGCGTGCCTCGATTTATATGATGAAAATGAATCTGATGGATTATTTTCGGGAAGCGAAGATAACGATTACAACCCCGAAAATGATTCTAGAAAAGAAGTGGTATTAGTGTCACACGTAACTACAGTGACACCGTTGTGTGTGAAGACAGTGTCATCACAATATGTGCAAAAGAAATGTATGTTCGGAACACTCTTCATGCCGAAGAGAATGTTTGTAGTGTAAAAAAGCAAACTAATTGTTATCCAAGAATGTAATAAGTCGTAATGAAATTATTAAATTCCATTGTTGTTTGTTCTAACAATCAAAAACAAACAGAGCGTTATCGTTTATCCCCCATGAATCGGAAGGACTCACCTAAGTCTTATTTGGTTGAAAAAAACGCTTGGGCTTCCTAGAGTTAAACCCCTACTCTCCATAACAATCTTATTTTCTTAAGTTTTCACTATTATCGAACCATTCACTAAATAATTTCACTTCCACTTTCTCACTACTATCTACCATCCACTAAGCAAACTCCAGTTGTACAACACCTCAAATTGGATCATCCTATATTATTGTAAAATGCTCTGAAAGTAACCAACAGGAACCACACTTACAAAGCCATAGGCTGACCAGAGAAATAAATTTAAAAGAAGGAGCATCAGAAAAGACGCGAATAACTTTTTTCGATTGCACTTAGCACGTTATAGTCATCATCAAACATTTTCATTTTATTTGATGATGCGGTTTCTTAGTCATTACATTCATCCTTCCTAATTCTGGATATACATTCTTTGCAATGAGAAATATTGCAATTTCATTCACGGCAACAGCAAGTGCAACATAGTACCGTAATGGCTACTTCGCGCTAGTGAGTCCATTATCTAGCAACCTGCGAGGAAGGCGCTTCTAGTGGGAGAGCGTCTTAGAGCTAATAAACTTTCACACACATTCACCAAGTTCACGCTCCAAGGCATCCAATCGTGTTGCGCTGTTTTAGTGTGACTAAGTGGTGTGCCCTGGTTATGAACTTACTGAGCGAGTGCCCGTTTACTGCCAGCGAGTTTACTATACCTGAACCCCACAGAAAAGACCTTTCACTGTATGTACTCTAATCGTTAGAGACCGGAAAAATATGTAGCATATAAAACGTCAAAATATATACATAAATATGTAATGAAAACAGTAAGAATATGTAACAAATATGTAAAATCGGATATAACATGTAATATTAAAATACCTTAATTTTAAAACATTTACATAATGCATTAATTACAAATTACATTAATTACAAATGAAATTAAATTAATAACAAATTTCTGAACAAATATTAAAAATAATACAAATGTTTTAAAAATCATTTGAAGAGAACAAGTTGATACGAATTTTGTACCATTCAACTTTTCTGTCAGTAAAAACTTAAACTATTGTTATCCAGAACTTTAGTTTAGCTGCCGGGTCAAGGGGCATATAAGCAAAGTTATATATGTACCTTGAGCAATACAAACCATCGTACGATCTGGCGATATCTTCGACCAGCAATCACTGCGGCGAGTAACATTCTCATCGAAGTGTTATACGTCGGCGATCGTCAAAATTTCTTGGAAATTAACGTTAAAGGTCATGAAACGACGTCAGTGATAATTGTCACATCTAAATTTCACCAATAATGTAGGAAAAATGCTGATTTTTTTGAAAATACTTCTTTTCATAAAAATATATGTAATAAATAAAATTGAAAAAAATTGTTAGAATAAAAAAAATATTTTGTGAAAATAGCAAAATATGTAAAATATGTAATACAGTACTAAATATGTAAAAATATGCAACGAAAAAATTGGATATTGTGTTAGAGGAGGGAGTATTCGCCAAGATTACAATTTTGTGAACGGTAAGTACAAGGACAAAAAATGTAATTACATAAAAATCTGGTCTCTACTAATCGTTTACAAAAGACGGCTGCGCTCCCTGTGTAACTGGCGATTGCTTGCGAGTTCTGTCACTTCCCCGCCGTCGTCCTTGAACGCGTTTTTTTTAAAATTTATTTTCTCCCGTTCGACAGGCTTTGTCCATCGAGGAGGTTGCTTATACAGTGCATAGTTTTTAGCATTTTGGGAACGGTCATCCTTAACCAGCGGTTCTTATTACTTGGAAGAACGTAAACATTGTGCTGATGTAAATGAACCGTGGTTGAAGACTGCTTCAATTTTTAGATCAATTGACAGTTATGGGGGATTGGATTATGGTAGTTTGAATCAGTCTTTGGGATACCTGGATTTAATACGTGGGTATGCAGCATTGTGACCTAGACTGAAGATTAAGGATCATGGGGAAGAGTGAAGACTTTAATAAAAGTTTTGAGCTATTTGTGTTATGCGGTGGCTTAATGAAGGCATTTTCACTTCACTGTGGATATAGATTTTTGGAATAACCCACGGGGATTTAAAGTTCTTAAAAATATATCTCGAATGGCTGTTAATTTTGGAGATTGCCAGGGATACATCTTGGGCACATCAGGAGCACTTTATTGGGTATTGCATTTATGTGATAGTATGTGCATGATTCTCCATTTTTGAGTCCAGTTAACATACTCATTTACTGTTTTGAATCCAGTCCTTGGCTACGGCAATGTAGCTGTGCGAAGAGGATGTCACGCGTTCAATGTCGGTAACAGTTGATGCTCTTTGTTTGATTGATTGTTTGATTGTATGATTGATTGTCGGTGATTTCGGCCGCGGCAATTACTGAGGTTATTAGTCCCGTAAATGTTGTGAATGTTTTTCACCGAGAGGTGGCTGTAATCTTCTTCCACTGGATGGCGAGATCCGGTGCCGACCTACCGTCGACTAGCGGGGTTTTCTCAACCAGGTAACTCCCACCAGCGGGGTACCGCCCTTGCTGGGATAAGCTCTAAGCCCCCGACCGGTCTCCCGGCAAATGTGGTAGTGTAGTGCATGCTAGTGTAAGTATGTAAGGGGTGAGGATAGGAAAAGAAGAGGAAGGAAAGATCGCGCGCGGTCCGTGGCTCGTTTGTTAGGGTACTGCTCCGGAATTCGCCTGGTGTTGATCGGAGAAACCATGGAAAGCTAACGATCAGAGTAGCCGGCCGCTAGAATTCTCCTCCAGAAAGCGACTGAGCTGACAAGCTAGTGACGAAAATCCTGCCGCCGTCGGAACTCGAACCTGGGACCTCCGGGTCAGACGCACTGCAGTGACATCACTTGATGCACAAAGCCACCTTTCCCGGTGATGATGCTCTTCGAGCACGAATGCGCCACACGCTTGGAGCGCGAGCTACGAATCTTTTTACT
This sequence comes from Acheta domesticus, assembly GCA_031308135.1. Lineage (NCBI taxonomy): Eukaryota > Metazoa > Arthropoda > Insecta > Orthoptera > Gryllidae > Acheta > Acheta domesticus. Next base: position 46,582,629 of record JAHLJT010009355.1, read on the forward strand.
AGGCCTGTGAGACAGCTCTAGCTCCACCGTTAAACTTTTTTTACTACACGTGGTCCGTATTCTCTTACTCGTAGTAAACGAGCAGGTAAGTAGCTCAATCAATTCAGAATCTTCTCTCGCGGTCTCTAGGGTAACAGCGTGTTTACCAAATAAACTCTTTTCGTTGAGCGAGTTGCGCAAGTATATCAGCAAGCAAGTGGCTAATTAACGCTCTTGTAAGAAACATCTATTTAGGTGGAACAGGGAATAAATTAACTGATGTTTCTGTAATGCCTCTGATCGGGAGGACGTCTCAAGTCCCAAAGATGGCTGGATTTTAACACTATTCTATATAGATCGGCCGGATTAAGCTGAAGGAGAATTCTAGCGACCAGCTGCTCTGATCGGTAGTTTACCGAAGTTTCTCTTATCAACACCTGGCAAATGTCGGGGCAGTTTCCTAAACATCGGGTCATGGAACGCGCGTGATCTTTTTTTCGTCTTCCTTACTTACACACACTTACATGCACTACACTACCACACATATCAGGAGACCATACGGGAGTGTAGAGCTTACCTCGCTTGGGGCGGTTCCCTTCTGATGGAAGATACCTGGTTGTTGCAATCTCCGCAAGCTCACGTGTAGGTCGGCGTCGGATCTCATCACCCAGCGAGAAAGGATCACCGCCTCCTCCCTAACATACATGAACATGAACAACATATAAAACATATAGTTACGGGACGAAATGACTTTAGCGTTAGAAAACGTGAAACAATCGATTCTGTGGTCACGGAGTAAAAGGTCTTAAGTAAAAAATGTTAGTTTGATGAAAACAAGGGTTAGATTATTGAGACAACGCTTTTTCCTACGCACAACGCTGTTTCCCAACGCTTTTATGTCGAAAAGGAGGCAACATTTGAATTCGGTCGTTATACTAAAACAAAATATAGATACTTAACTTGTAGTTCCAGTACTTAACCCAATTTCGCCAAAAAATCACCTAAGAACTTTTACCCCGTGACCACAGAATTGACCAATCGAAGCAAACAAGCCTCATGGGAGTCAGTAGGGAGATTAGCACCCTCGAACGTTAAGCACTATCGACCTTCTGCGCATGCGCAAATGCACTAAAGTGATGCGAAATTTGAACTACGCATGAGCAGAAGATCGATAGTGCTTACCGTTCGAAGTGACAAAAAGTCCCTAGTGGCTGAGTCCCGCGCCCGTTGGGTCGAAGGCGAGAGTCGCGGCCCCGGGACGGCGCGCCCAACGTAGAGTCCCTAGATACAGAGAGTAGCGCAAACGCTGCCATTTAATATCCTCTCACTGGATAGTCCCATGAAGCACAATTCAGAAGTTGAACAGAAATAATAATAATTGGTGATATTGTGGAGCTTATTAAGAAGATTAACATTGGTTTGAGATAGGTTCATGGTTCTCAACACACAGAATACCACAGAGTTCCAATTCTCCTGACATCTGGATATAAAATGGCGGGATTGGTGGAACAATGGAATGCGTTACTCTCTGTATCTAGGAACTCCAGCCCAACGGCGACGGGAGCGCCCACCGCGGAAGTGGGAGGCGGCCGTGACAACCGACGAGGGCGCGCCTGGCGGCCGAGGGTCCGCTTCCGCGGCGCATGTTCTGCATTGGTAGAAAATGTTTCAATGTGGGTATACATTCGTTCAAAATTATAACAAAATTGTGGTATATATATATATATATATATATATATATATATATATATATATATATATATAATGCGTTTTTCTTGTGTGGGTATGCCAACTTAACGTTAACTTGGCGAACTCACTCTTAAACGTTGTGTATTTTGATGTTGTGCATCCATTCAAATTTTTTTAATGTGGGTATAAATGAGTTCAAAATTAGTACAAAATTGTGGTATATTCGGTTTTTTTGTTTAATGCATTTTTCTTGTGTGTGTATGCCAACTTAACGCTACGTTTGCGCACCCACTGTACATGTTGTAAATTTTTATGTTCTGCATTGGTAGAACATTTTTTAATGTGGGTATAAATTAGTTCAAAATTAGAACAAAATTGTGGTATAGTCCTTTTTAATTTTTTGATAAGTGGGTGTGCTAACTATACGGACATGCCTCCGACAGCGTCCTAGCCTTCTCGGTAGCCAAGCCCTTTACTGCGATTTTCTTAACTTTGCCCCTAACAGGAATCAGCTGTTTCGCTGCCATCCAATCGGAAGCTTATATTTCCCTTTACTGACGTCACTACGGTGACCTTCAAGCTCCCGATTGGATGAAATCGTCAACAGCTGATTCCAGTCAGGGGCAAAGTTAAGAAAATCGCAGTATAAGTCAGTGTTGTCAAGGTCGATGCCACAAGCGGGAGTCCTTGGCACGAGTGCCAAGACGAAATCGCCCCTCCACGCAGTTCATCACCCCGCCACCAGAGACAACGATACCCCTATTGTAAAACGGCGGGGTTACTACTAGTCGTAATAGTTCCCTTTCCCGACGCTAGTTGCGCAAAGTAGCTCGTAGCATGCTACGGTGCCACGACGCGTGCCACTGCCACCAGTGGAAGACCTTGACACCACTGCCCTAAGCCAATGACGGAAAGGTAGTCGGCGACCGTGGAGACGTTGTTCAGCCCCGTCTCAACCTGGGGAATGGGGGTCGAAAATCCTTGCGGCCTGCATTAACTTTCCACCTCTCGGTTCAAATACGGGTCACCACATTTGGAATTTGAAGAGGAGAAAACGGATTAGCGAGAGTATTTTCTGTCCTCTCCCACATTTTCTGCCTGATTCTTGTTCCATTCTCATTTTTTAACTCATCGTTAACATTATCATCTCGTCAAATCTTCCAACACGGTTGGTATAAGCTAATGGAAAAGCAATGGCCATTGCAATAGTAAATTGTAAATTTGAGAAAAGACATAAGATATGACATCGTGGAGCGCGCTTCGATCATGGTTTACTGACAGGAGCTTCGGAGTGGTGCCAAAACAATAGCGGATTCTTGCAGGTAATATCTCTCGCTCATAAAATTAATTTTTTGAAATGATTGTGTTTGAATCAATCAAAACCTAACAACTATGCTAGCTAATCACAACGCTTTGTCAATTTTTCAATTTGGATTTATTTATTTTTTATTTATTTACGTCAAAAACAGTTAAAAACTGCGTATGACGAGCTATGGGGAGAAGTGAATTTTGTGCACGTTTTCATAATTCTGTGGTCTCTATCCTAAACCATATTCTAGTCGAATTTTGAATACAGAAAAGAGAGTTTTTTTCGAGTTTTGTTGACAAAATATTCGCTCCTATATAATAAAATATATTTTCAAAGGTAAATTAGCTATAAATTTCTGCCCTGAACCCTCATGTTCTTCATGAAAGAATAATACTTTTTGCCGCGATAATATGAAAAACGATAATTTGAATAACTATATTTCCCACTGAAATTCAGAAGACGTGCACAAATAATGAAGTTACATTTATGTCCAGAAGCAAAACAAGGGACCATCTCAGCATTTGCTCAAGGATCAGGGAAACTGGACGAAAAACCTGATCGAGATGGGGGCCATCAACCCAGAAACTGTGGTACAATACTTGTTACAGGTTCTTTAGAATTATACAGTCCAAATGATAAATAATTACATTAACTATCATTGTTAAAATTAATTCTACTTTCCTTTTTGATGCTCGGTATAGTCTCGAATTGTATAGAAACAGTTATGCAGCAGAAAAGATTTTACTTGGGACTTAAACTTTTCTATGGAATTTAATCGTTTAATGTCTTCTGGCAAAGTGTTGTAGAGTAATGTACATGAATTGTATGTGAATTTTTTGTAGTGAGCTGTTGATACTGCCACCTGGTGAATATGATTACTACGTCGTGTGTTATACTTATAGATATCGGCGTTTGCTGAAAATATATTCCCGTCCTTAAGTAAGTCATTTTTGACAAAAACTACTGATTCGTAAATCAGGAGACAAGGTAATGGTAAAAGTCCTAGATTAATAAAGAGTGACTTACAAGAATCACGTGGGTTGGATTTGCTTATTATTCGTACAATTCTTTTTTGTAATCTGAAAGTCTGTGAACTATAAGATGTGTTTCCCCAAAATATTATGCCATATCTCAGGCGGGAGTGAACATTGGCAAAATATACACAACGAGCTGTATGAAGGCTGACGGAATTTGAAAGAATTCTGAACGCGTAGCATAATGAGCTTAATTTTGTGTTCAATTCATTTAAGTGGGCATTCCATTTGAGGTTTGACTGAATTGATAGACCTAAAAATTTTGTTACATTAACATCAGTCAATGGCACACCGTTCATTTTCAATGGAGTACAGAATTTTTTATTTGATATGGAAAACTGCATTGAAACTGTTTTATTTTCATTTACTTTTAATTTGTTATTACGGAACCAATTTGAAACGTCTGATATTGTACTATTTACGGTTTCTTTGTTGCAAAGAATATTTGTATCATCCGCAAAGAGAACTGTTCTTCCGTTTCGAATCGCTAAGGGCATGTCATTTACGTATAATAGGAAGAGAATAGGGCCTAAAATCGATCCTTGCGGGACTCCACGTACAATTGGCAAAGAACCGGAAAGGTGTGTACATAAAGTTCCATCATTCCAGTAAGGTATTTCTACTCTCTGAGATCGTTGTTTAAGGTACGAACATAGCCAATCTAGAGCAATACCACGGATTCCATACGAAGGTAATTTTGAAAGTAAAATGTTATGATCAATGACGTCAAAAGCTTTGAAAGATCTAAAAATATTCCAATAGTTGCTTCGTTTTGATCCAATGATGAGGCAACATCCTTAAGAAAAGAAAAAATGGCTGTTTCCGTAGATTTTGATTTCCGGAATCCATGTTGGCAATTTGAAAACGCGTCGTGTTTATTCAGAAAGGTTTCCATTCGCACATAAAAAAGTCTCTCTAATATTTTTGAAAAAACTGACAAAAGAGAAATTGGCCGATAAGTTTGAACTTCATTTTTGTTGCCTTGTTTCTTCGATGGATCAAAGTTCTGACTTGTGTTTACGCTATATCGATGCAGATCATTGTTACCTGTGATTTATATGGGTGTGCTGTTCTGTTGATCATTTCTGTGACTTCCATCTATCGATTCGAGACGGTTACAGGGGGAGTACCTCAAACAACAGACCATGAATCGCGCCTGATATTTTTTCTCTATTCTGTCCCGCGTCAAACCTGAGGACAGGGCAATTGGATGTTCTCACATCCCTATACGATAAGATCTCCGTTCTGGGTTCCAAATATTAAGGGAGATCAAAATAAAATAAATACAATAATTCAGGGGGTCCTTTAGAGAGGAAAATAATATTTTAGATTTAATTATTCCACTGCATTGTGAGAAAGTTATTAATGGTACACAAATATTTTTAGTTAGTTTTTGGTAAACATCAATGCAATACGTGAAAAGGCAATATACAAACGTGCAGGGATCTGTGCGAGTTGCGTCGAAAATCCGCTCATAATCTACGCAGCAAGGCAGCATTATTCAAATAAAAAAATATGCCAGTCATTGAGTACGTGAGAAGCAAGGTGGTTAACACGTCACCTAACCGCATCAAAGGGCAGAGGTTGGACATTGGGCCGTTAAGAGTACTGTCAGTTTTTACTTCACCTTCAAACGCACACTCAGAAATCTCCCAGACCCCATTATCCTTCAGAATCAATTCGAATGTCACTTTTCGTTCTGACGAGACGTTTCGCCTCGCCGGTCTCTTGGTGACAATCCCCGACGGACCTTCACGGATGACGAGTGAGAGTGGGGCGGCGACGGGGGGCAGGGGGCGGGGACGGGGGCGGGGTGAATGACGCAAGCGCCCCTCCACCTCCGGCCGCCTTTATGCAAGCACCGCTGGCGCAACGGGGCGGGGGGGGAGGGAGGAACGGGGAAGGTGGCGCTGGATTCAAGGGCGTGTGGCTCCCACTGGAAGTGAGTGACGGACCGACCGGCGGCGGATGACACTGACACTTGTCACACATCCGGTGCTCCTCCCTATACTGCGATTTTTGTAGGAAGAGCTCTGAAGATAACTCAAATCCCATCTTCGCGATGGAATATGTCACGGCATTTCGCGTCTTTTCTCGGTCTTGCCGGTAGAAGTCGCATGATCGCAAGCACTGCTTCATACGGTCGCGATCGTGCGAAATCTAGCGGAACGACTGTGAATGATACGAAATGCCGTGACATATTCCATCGCGAAGATGGGATTTGAGTTATCTTGAGAGCTCTTCCTGCAAAAATCGCAGTATATCATCCCGTGCTGCTGTTAGCAGCTTGCTTCACATGAAGACTAGGGGGATTTAATAACCAAAAGAGGCACCTTCGGCCTGCATTGAGATATATGCATCAGAATAAGGTATATGAAGGAATGCAAATCGACTGAAATATTAGAGAGATTTTGCACGCCATAGCGGACAGCACTATCGATCTTCTACGCATGCGCAGTTCAAGTTTCGCATAACTTTTGTGATCAGCGCATGCGCAGAAGATCGATAGCGCCGTCCGCTATGGCGTGCAAAAACTCCGTATTCTTCTTTCTCGGACGCAATCCTCGCGAACGTTATGTGGTATCGGTGTTCGAAGTATTGCCGCAATCAATTCCAACATCATATGGGATGGACCATCTCGGAGTTCATCCCCTCAGCCCAATCCTAAGGTTGGGATTGATTAATTGATTAGCGTTTCCGGGGGCATCAACTGCTAAGGTCTTCAGTACCGTCATTGTAGTCCATGTTTTAGCGCGGGAGGTAGCGGCACTCTTCCTTCGCTGGATGTCGAGATCCGGCGCTGACCAACACTTCGGCTTGCGGGGTGTTGGTCAGGTATCTCCCACCAAAATGTTAATCCAATAGGACAAGCAGTATTTATTTTAAAAAATTATTTAATAAATATTTTAATGTAATTTCAAATTGTATAAATTTATTTTGTGTAAAAGTATGGATGTAAGAATAAAATTTCTAATAATTTGATATTACATAAGATACCTGTTTGTACATATTTGTTATTTTTAATGGAATATTTTATAGTTATTACAGTTTTCTTAAGACATTTATGTACATATTTTGCCGTTTTATACTCTATATTTTTCCGGACTCTAATGACGAGAGCTATATGCTTGAAGAGCGTAATGCGATTCGAAGCCCATCAAAGTCACAAAAAATCTGTTAATCGCGACCTTTTGATTATTAGTTTCGCGAATGAAAGAAGAGTTATCTAACCATAAATGATGACGTACCAGAATTAATCATAACAGATACCGAATTCGCAAACAGATAATTAATTCGAAGTCCTAATCTATTGACCCACATGCAAACATCGCATCACAAAAGGAATGTTTTGGAATGATAAGACGGTCGTGAATTGCCGCAGTTTGACAGTGAGTTGATACACGCTTGAATGTCTTAATTTGCTGTTCGATAACAGATGAATGATGTTAAATGGTGCGAAATGGTGTAAGCAATGACTTTCGTTTTAATTTGTCTCTGAATGAATAACGGCTGGATAAAATATCTTTATTATTATTATTATTATTATTATTATTATTATTGACAAACTACTATAGATTTTCAGGACTCAAGAATATCTGATTTTGGTGCGTAAAATAGACATTCGTACCTACCCAAAACAGACACTTTTTACACGAAACATTATTAAGTGTTAGTATTCACATGTAGCCTAGACGTGATAAGGCAAACTACTAATCAAGGCAGTCAAATATGAACTCTATTACAGCAAAAGACACGGATTCGCTGATCTTTAACACATCAAGCACATTTTCAGGAGCCTTGCAATTATTACAGATGATAGACCCTGCAATTATTTTCGAAAATTCTTTTTGACGTTTACTATCACGCAGAAAATACGTGTATAAGTCATCTAAATTTGACAATGAGTCTGGACTTCGAATTTTGAGTATGAAAACGACAATGCCTTGTTTTTCTCGCTTCGCCACAATGTGCCTTTTAAAATGACGCACCGTACATGGATAGAAGGAAATGGAAAGAAAAGGATTTCGGATCGAAACGGCCTGGATTACTTGAGTTCAATTCTCGAATTATTATTCAAACGTTAACAACCTGTAATTTTATACGTGTGTATTGTAGTATTTGAAGATACCTTGCTTTAATCATAAAACATATTGTCGTTGTCACACTCAGTTAGAGAAATATCTTGAAATATGACTGCACAGTTTGAGGAAAGATGCAAAATTAAATTTAAATCATTTGGAAGATTTACAAAGAAAAGTAGAAACTTAGAGCACCCTAGATTATTCCGAATAGCCAAATCCATAAATAACTTCAAATGTCTAAAAGAGCAGCACATTTAATAAGTCTGTCTCAAACTCTTGCACATTCTGACTTGATGAATTTAACGACTCTAAAACTTCCACAGTCAAACATTCACGAATACTAAGAAATTCTGTAAGGTAGCCTAACATTTGTAATGTTCAGTGATACAATGAAATTTGTCAAAACTAACCCCGAGTTGCGTAAAACATTAAAACAACCATCTGGTGACCATCATCGTCGGTATCCCCTATTGCATCTTTGAAACCTTTGAAAAGTTTGTAGTAAGTTGAACGGCAAAAGTAAATTTTAATAAAACGGAAAGAAATAAAAATATCAATAAATAAAAGAGAAATGTTCTGAAATATAGAAATTATATTTTTTTCACTTTTGAATTGTTCCTGTACTGAGAAATTTTAAACATTCACTATTTAGTTCAAAACAGACTTGAAGATACACCAAAAAGACGTATACGCTGTTACACTAGTTTTTTTCTTGGTAGATTTCAATAAGTGAGTATTCAAACAATACGTAATCATGAAATCAATTTACTATTGATAGTTTTCAGCACTTTGTCTGACAAAGTGATAATGAGTTCTTTTACTTTACATAGTTACATCAGTTAAGTTACCCAATGGCAATTGATCTGAATCTGAAACTCATTGAGTAAATGTGAAAACATGTCGAGACTTGGGTGGTACTGCCCTGTCTTCGCTATTCGCGAGTTCCAAACATTCGCAATTAGAGAAATGCTACCGGTTTTAACATTCGCGACTCCAACATTC
>JAHLJT010009355.1:46591823-46621862 GCA_031308135.1 Acheta domesticus
TATACACTTCACGTTTCGATGGTGTCTTACAGCTATCCCCACAAGCCTTATTCCCAACGCTGTCGGATGATCTTTCTACATCAGGAAAGATGGGAAGTTATTCGCCCGAAAAATCGCCATTCGCTGGAAATTCACTGTTTTCCATAACACAGTTTTGGAATTGTTAACTCGATATCGATTCACCAACATCGATACAAATACCGAGCGAAAGAATGTGTATCCTTGTGTGATCGAGAGCATCTAGGGGGCGGCGGTCGAGGCGAGAGCGCCCGCGCAGGGCCTTGACGGAGGCGGCGCTGGAGCTGTACTTTCCATCCGGAAGCGGCTTCACTCTCTCCGCGCCCTCGACCCCAGCCCACGCTCGCGCCGCCACCTACACCCCACCTGCCACCCCACCACCGCAATCGCCGCCCACCGGCCTTCACCCCCAGAGCCCTTGCGCACTTAGGCGACCGGCCGCCCCCCACGGATTACTGGCTAGAGATGGCAATAAATAAATAAATAGATACATAAATAGATAAATAAATATAAATAAATATAATATAATATAAATAAATATAAATAAATATAAATAAATATAAATAATATATAAATAAATGAATGAATTAATTAATTAATTAATAAAAATCGAAGATTTTAAAACTTCGATATTTTCCAGGGGAAACTTTGATATTATAACATCGATCTTTTGCTTTCGATGTTTTCTTAAGATTGATATATTTGTACAGAAACATCGATGTTTTAAAAATGTGATATAAATAAAATTTCCAGTATCTAATTTTATTTGTGGATTGCTCGCAATGAACATCCACAGACACCATTGTCACTATTGTCGATCTACAATCGGTACGAAACATTGCTATTCGCAATGTCTCCAGTGTTGTTACTTTTTGGATTATTTTGTACGTAGTAATATCGTTAAACTGTATTTTGAATCTTGACTACACAGGACATTGATTAGAAAATTAAGATGACAGTCAAAATTCAGGCAAAATTTAAACCAACTGCTATAAACTAATATTAACATGCTATGTAACGCATTAGAACCAGAACATTTTACTTCGAAATGTTTTCATCATGTTTTAAACATCGATATATTTTGTCAATGTTTTTCATCGACAAGGAAAAACCTTTTGGTGATATATCGATGTATCAGATGGTTTGATGAACTTCGCCATCACTATTCCTGGCCGTCCGACTGTCACAGAGCGAAAGCACTCCCCGTTTCACAACATGTGCAATAGAGATGCGACTTCGTGTCGATGTTTTTGCATATACATCAATGTTTTAAAATATCGATTTAGTAAACCCGATTGTTTTTGAACATGGATGTTTTGGGCTTGATAATTTTGTTTTTAGACGTTTTGTTTGAGGATGGAAAATTTCCATAATCACAATTTTTGTAAAAAATCCATGTAATAACAACTAATGGAACCACTTTCAATTTGTGTTCGAACAAACGAACACTTTGCACTTCCCTTATCAAGCAGACTATCTCTCGCATGAGACGAACCGATGCCATGGTATTCCTTACGTCTTTCTCCAAATGTCGCACTTGGAAGAGCGGTGAACGCAAGCGACGTGAACGTATGGTGTCTAATTACAAAAATTACAACAACAAAAAATATTTTCTCAAAAACGGCTCCAAATTTTTTCTTTAAAATTGTTGGAAAGGATAGTGCCCAATGTACTCTATGAGATAACATAAACGTTATATTACATTTTCTTTGTTTTTTTCAAAAATTACAAAAAACCAATTGTTTTACTTGTCTCTCACGTCGTTAAAATTTACATTAGCGACAATTTGTTCACATTACTATGTTTATGAGTACATGTGCTTTAAATAATCTCAAGTAAAGTTTCTCGAAAACTCAACCGTTTTCTGTAAAACCATCAGCAAAGTCCGCATTTTCAGAAACCCTCAAAACGCCATTTTCTCAAAAAAGGCTCCAAATTTTTCTTCAAACTTTCGAACGGATGGTACTAATTGCACTCTTTAATGTGACGTCAAGTTCAATTTGAGGTATTTTTTCGTTTTTTAAGATTTCTCACGCCATTAGATTGCAGCAATTTGTAAATACTAATGTATTTGTGAGATAATGTACTTCAAATTACTTTTGATGATGTTTTTGGAAAACTCAAAAATTGTCTGTGAAAAAGAGCTTCAAATTTCGCGTTTACCAATAGCGCTTAAACATCATTTCTTAAAAACGGCTCCAAATTTTCGAAGAAAATTGCCATTTAGGACGAGATTTTATTGTCCTTTAATATTCTTAAAATAATATTTCTGTTCTACTATTAAGAAACCGAAAAATTAATAAAATATCAAAAATGTACTTAGGGTGCCGTTTCACCGTTTTTTCTCGCAGCATTACATAACTTTCCCTATTCTACGTATATAACTCCCTATATACGTATGTATACGAGAAAACAAAAATACTTATGGGGGTATATTACGAACTTGTACTTCACCAACAAGTCCCAATGTGTTACAAAACCTCTCTAAACCACAAAGTGAAATTCAATTTGCCCGCACCGAAATTTGTTACTCTAATATTTTAGCTAATGACGAAGCAGCTCAGTTGCAACAGAGAGAAAGTGCTATATCCGGAATGTGAAGTGACCTTATGTCCGCATCCAGCAGGAGACTTGCGAAGAATATTTTCGTTGGACTTGCTAACCTACTTTAACTTATGAAAAAGGCATCTCAACATCTCAATACATACCTCCAAAATACGTAACTCAACAGCAATATAAAAATGTTTTTCTCAAAATCTTCAGAAATCAGTAGGCAAAATACAGGGTTTTTGTAACAGAAAAGAGAAGTCTTGTTACCAATACCACAAAATTCAATATTAATCATTATTGTCACTAAATACAATGTGAGGTATCGAATGTAAGTATCCCATTGTAGTATTAACTATAACATTTTCTTGGCTTAAATACTAGTTACTCCAAGGTACTTATTTATTTTATGATAAAATACGTGTTGTATCTTTTATGACAAATCGACAACTCTCGAATGATTCGTTCTTGAGTGGCAAAGTTGAAAATCAGGACGCGAGGAGCCACATAAATATAAAACGCGGCATGAGAGAGTTTATTCATCGAACGTGCAGCTCATGATTGGAATGTTGCTCTGCACCTTGTCCTACCGCACGCTAGCAACGCGGCGAGAGGTCGCTTTCGCGGCGTCAAGGGGAATGAAGGCGTGCCTCCGGATTTTTTTCTCTCTACACAGAACCTCTGTGGAGGCAGGAATTAATTTTATGCAACAGGTGGCTGATTGAGCTACAGCCTTGCGGCAAAAAGCCGCCAGAGGGAGAGCTTTTCTTAATAAGCTAGCTAAAATTAATCTAATTTAGCTTATTCTAGTCGCAGAGGTAAAATACATTTGGCAAGCCTAACTTACAGAATATTTTTCTCTTAATACTGTACTACTGAAATGTTTTATTTTCTGCGTTTGCTAATTTTCTTTTCTATTTTTATTACATTCAAAACGTTAGTCAAACTAATTTACATTATATACTGCCTCCGGATGTGACCCGGCCGTTGACGCCGCCGCCACCTCTCGCGCACGCGTGCGTCTGCGAAAGGAGGGGGGGCAGAGGGTGGGAGAGGGGAGGGGCTGTGCAGCTGCACGTCGTCTGCGCCCGCAGCTGCCGCCCCCTGCCACCTCCCCCTTATCGCCCTCGCCCTCGGCCTCGGCCTGCGCTGGCGCTGGCTCTGACCGCATTCGCGCGCCCCGCCCCCTCGCCAGCACCGCTCCCAGACTCCTCTTCTTGCTGCCCCTGCGGGGGCCGGAACTTCGTTCATACTTTGGGCGTAGGTGTGAGCTGCTGCCGTGCGGATTCTTTTAAAAACTGGGGATATCTTACTGGGGGAAATTTTTTAATAAAATCTACGAAAAATAACTTAATTCTATTTTAAACGTGCTTGTTCAAGTGAAAAAGTGTACTCATTGGCGTACTGAAATTTATTTCTTTCTTAAAACTAAAGGATTGATAATGTTGTTTTTCACGTTAGATGTTATGTTTTTCTTTTAAAAAAATAAACACATTGATTTTTCATTTACACTACACTTCCACTACGTTTTATTTTTTAATATTTTTAACATATGTCTAACGTTAATTTATATATAAGGTATACACAATATCTCCAGACTTGAACTATATGTTAAATAAATAAACCGTTTAGTGCTTTCAATAAGCAGAAAATATCGGAAGACTCGAGAATATTTCGAAGACTGTTTTCAGACTACATATTGCAGGTAGAAGTTAAAACCAATTTTTACGGAAGACTAGCTGAAGAAACCCACCGTTACCGGGATATTTTATTTATCACAATCTTTTATTACACGAAATGATTTCTGCTTACAGTCTAAAATCAAAATATTTTCATTTTCATCCTTGACATTCCGCTTTCCACTCTTCGCCGTTCCGCCCGTCCCTTCTTCTGCCACCAACCTGGTTTCCCGCTCCAAGCTCTCCAAGTCCCACTCCAGTCCCCGCTCCAAGCCTGCTCCCCCGCTCAAGCCCCCCGCCCAAGCCCCCCGCTCCAAGCCACCCGCTCCAACCCCCGCTCCAAGCCCCGGCTCCAAGCCCCCCGCTCCAAGCCCCCCGCTCCAAGCCCCCGCTCCAAGCCCCCGCTCCAATCCCCCGCTCCAAGCCCCCCGCTCCAAGCCCCCCGCCCCAAGACCCACGCTCCAAGTCCCCCGCCCCAAGCCCACGCTCCAAGCCCCCCGCTCCAAACCCCCCGTCAAGCCCCCGCTCCAAGCCCCCCCGCTCCAACCCCCCGCTCCAAGCCCCGTCCTGACCTCCGCCCCCTGCACCTGCACCCTTCGCTGCACTGACTCCTGCTCGCTCTTGTTAGCAATTCCTAAATATCTAAATGCATGCACACAATTTTGTTAAATAACAAATTTGGTGGTAGCATTAGATTCGGTTTTTCTCGATAGCTACAAAATTATTTGAGAAAAATTTAACCAAAGTTTCTCCCCAGGTTCCAAATTTATGCTGAAACAAACACTTGCACACAAACATTTAGTTTTAAAAATATTTGCACCTTCACCATGTTTTAGTTGCAATCTGATAAAGATCAGTACATTTCATAGAAAATCATAAAAATTCAATGCACTTTATAAAAAAATCATACAATTGTGGACCACTATCGACTGTTTTTCTTGTATGTACTCACAGAACTTAAAAAGTGATTTCCCCTGCTTTAAATCTTCCCTGCTTCCCTTACTTTTAATACTTAAAATACACTAGAGTGATTTCGTGGCGACGCAACCGCAATCCGCAAAACCTGCGAACCCCTTTGTCCGCGAAGTGGTTACCCAAATCTCTCTTCGCCTAAACACAGCCCTCGTTCGCACCTGAAGGCGGTGGGCAGCTGAAAGAGGCAGCTGTTGCTAAAGGCAAGCGTTACACGCTCCCGGTACACTTTCACTGATCCACGCTCAGTAGGACACGGATCTCACGACCAAGGTCTCGCCGAACTGAGCTGAGCATCGGCCCAGCTGCAAATACCTGGCCTCTTTTGCAATTGAGAACGTGAAACGGAACACAAAAGCCACACTTTCACGCAACGGACATTTTTGAAATCTATTTAGTGTTTAATTTTATGGGACATGATGTTTGTAAGAGTAAACTCTCTTTTAGTTGATATCAATGGGGATATTAACCACAATGCGCTGAATCGTAGTTTCCTAAATTAATCCAAAAATATGGTACTTGTTTCGGAAATTAATGGCAAACCATCACTGAAATAATAATCACACCAAATTATCATCTATTTATTGCTTAGAATTCTCTAGCAGTGTAATACCACTCCCTTAGGTGTATCTGAAAACATAAATTGTAAATAATAATATTCATTAAAAGTAATGGGAATCAATGTTGATATTTCGAATAAACGTACTTAAACATAATCTATATGTCCACTCATAATGTTAACAGCAGGCATAAACATGGAATTGAAATTCTTTTTGATATTGGTAACCAAAAGGAGACATCTTTAACCGAAATAGCGCATGTGGCAGAAATCCTTCATGTGCAACAGGCTCGTTGAAAAGCTTTACTTCTGTCTTCCTAAGGGATTTGCAAATCGAAATACCAGACACAATTACTATTCCGTTAGCACCTTTTTCCTAGAATAAAATCATAGAAAATATGAGAACTAGCGGCCAATATTTTTCCTTTCTGCCTGCAGCCTGAACGGGACATTTGTAACTGCGTTGTGGCTGCAGAGTTTCTTCTGCTGACCCAGATCGCCTCTCCGGGACCCGAATAGTTTCCTTTTGTTATTCCCCAGTCACGGCCCGGCCCAAGCCCGGCGCAGGTACAGCGACCAGCCCTACGACAAAAAGAAGGGCCCGCCGTCCGTTGCGGCCTCGACCTCCTTTCGCGGCGAGCCCTCCTCATCCCTTCGGGGTTTCGCCGAAGCCACGCAGGGGCTCGCCCTCGCCCTCCAGGGGAGACGACACAGGGTGCGCCGCCCGCCGCCGCCCCCGCCGCCGCTTTCCCTGTCCCTGCCCCGCCCCGCCCCGCCCCGACCCGCCCCGCCCCCGCCCCGCCCCGCCCCGCCCCCGCCCCCGCCCCGACACGTCCCGACCCGACCCGTCGCGCCCCCGCCCCACCCGTCCCTCGCCATCGCCCTCCAGGGGCGACGACACAGGGTGCGCCGCCCGCCGCCGCCGCTTTCCCTGTCCCTCCCCGCCCCTCCACTCCCCGCCCCCCCCTCCCCTCCCCTCCCCGCCCCTCCCCTCCCTCGCCCCCTCCCTCCCTCGCCCTCGCTCGCCCTCGCCCGCCCCTCGCCCTCCAGGGGCGACAACACAGGGTGCGCCGCCCGCCGCCGCCGCCGCCGCTTTCCCTGTCCCTCCCCGCCCCTCCACTCCCCTCCCCTCCCCTCCCCGCCACGCCCCACCCCGCCCCGCCCCTCCCTCGCCCTCGCTCGCCCTCGCCCGCCCTCGCCCGCCCTCGCCCTCCAGGGGCGACAACACAGGGTGCGCCGCCCGCCGCCGCCGCCGGCCGCCGCTTTCCCTGTCCCTCCCCCTGCCCCTCCCCCGCCCCTCCCTCGCTCTCCGCCTACGCACCGCACCCGCGCGCGCGCCGCCGCCGCCGCCGGCCCACAGGCAGTCAGTGACCTACATTGTCAAGCCCATTCCACCTGGCTGAGGCGAGCACAGGGCGAAACCCAACGTCCTACGGTCGCTTAGGACCTTGTATAACCTTATTATGGACGCTGCCACCCCTCGTTCAGTAGCTAAATAACAAAGAGCTACAAAATGTGAAGAGGTCAGTAACAAGCCAGCTGTAAATGAAAAAAAATTTGCTTCGCCTTTCACAGGCAGATGAATTGAAATGTGCATTCAGAGCGTGCTTTTTTTCAGGAATTTTCACTCAGCGCAAATTGATAATAAAATGTAAACCTGCTTTTGTAATTATGCACTCTAATGTTGCGACGACCGATGTAAAAGTTCAAATTTCGTTTTGTATTCTACATTATAGTTTACTAGCTGAATCCATGATAAAATTTCGCATAATTTTGCACATACATACATACATACATACATTGAATTTTGGAACTTTTGACTAAAATTCCATTTTTTGAAAAAAAATATTTATTGAAGTAAATCAAGTGTGTTTGTCACATCATGTCAACTTCGAATTCTCTCGTTGCAAATAATTCTAGATTCAAATTGATTAACTTCGATATTGTGGTTGACTGACCGTCTTAGCCAGGCCACCTCTCCCTTCCACGTCGCAATGACATATTTATCTCCTATCTGGTACTTCTGATGCGTGTGCAGTATACGAGCGTTAATAGAAAGGGGCGGCCTCCCCTGACCCCTGAACGTTCAGTTTATAGACGTACAAGAGAAACCACGCAAAAGAGAACAGTCCTACTTTCTAAATCGGTATCTCTCTTTTGCTTCCACCGACTCAGATCTATAGTACTATTTCCAAGGTTGACCTGGACTTCACTATCACACACAGTGATTAAAAATTAAGAATTGTGAAGATATACCATATAAATAATTCTCTAAGTCCAACAATTTAAATGGATATCTACACACACATGTACGAATATTTGTTTAAATATAACGGTTTCGATATTTTAGAAACCTTCGCTCTTGGAGAAAATAGGCTTCATTAGCTGGATCATTACAGGTCAAAATAACGTATTTCACAGATTATTGCTGCAGACTGTGCATTCCAATGGGAGAAAAACGCATACAACGGAACCGTTACGACAAAAGATGATAAGCAGTTAATGTTCTTTGGAGGAGAAACATTCCTTGAAGTCTCGGCGATAACAAACGAATAAGGCAGGACAGTTTGTGGCTACTACGCGCATGTGTAGAGCTAAGATAGGGATGAACAATATCTTCAAGTACAAGGAAGGTCATAATCTGGACTCAGTTTCTAACAAACGGAAATTATTCATTGTGACAAAAGCAATAAAGATTCAAACATTTCAATTTTTACTGGACTCTTATTGATATGACGTACTCGTAGAATAATTGAATCTCCGAAATGTTTCATTCCAGATAATCAGATTTTAAGTTTTAGAACTGGCAAGGTTCTTTTATTCATTCATATCTAAACCCTGCCTCGAGCCAATGAAGGGAGGTTGGTATGGTACTGTTCTAAAATGTAATGTTCAAAACTGTAGTAAACGTGTTCGTGAAAAACTTATAGTCATGGTTTTACTGCTCTTCTTTTCACAAACGCCATTCAATTCAATTCAGTTATTGGATATTTCGAAGCACTATTTATTCTATGTTCATGTTAAGAAATTATGAAATCCCTGTACTTGATCGCTGCTAAAAGTTCACTCTCAATGGTGGGCACATATTGATCGCCAAAGGCAGTACTAATCCTTCATCGTGAATTTGCTTTTAACTGCGCGAATGTTAAAATCGGTAGCATTTCTCTAATCGCGAATGTTCGGAATTCGCGAATAGAGAATTCGCGGATGTCGAGGGATGACTATATTATTATGATTCTCTGTAATAGCGAGGAGAATTCCCGACTCCATGTAGAAAAAGATCAATAATTGCATACGTAAATATTTCATAATATTTAATAAGTAATTGAAAGGGGTACAAAGAGTAGTGACCGTCAGATTGGTAAACCAAATAGCCCCTAGGTGTAAACATTATTAGTGTTTTGATATTTCGATATAATTAATGGTAGTGGAAGAAGAGGAAATCCAGTCAGAATATCCGATGGATGCACCAGTAATCTAGGTGTTAAGCTAGTAATCCAGTGCACTAACATATTATTACGTACCAAACACTTACCATATGTATATCCACATTCCATGTTATATTATTTGTGTATTACTAATCAAAAATACTCGATTTTTATTCTCTCTTTTACAGCTAAATGGTTGAAGTAATACACCCATGTGTGGTATCACCCAACATTTGAAGCCACTATTTTAGGGTATCGTACCTATTTTTTTATACCTTTATTTTTTTTTACATTTCACTCTGGACACTATCATTGGCATGATGTGTTGATGATGCGGTTCACATCACACCTTATTATGAAAATTAAGTTTGCTCTCATTCCCTAACAGAAATACATTTTATAGTAAAACTAACAGGCAAAAGTAGAATGTATGATCAGAACACACTTTACATTATAACATACACCGTAAAATAAGTCTCATGAAAGAGAGGGAGATAAAATGTTTAAAATGAGAAAAACGAAGCAAAATAGAAAAATAGAAAAATTAAAATCAGTCCAAACAAAAAAAAGATCAAAGAGAAAGAGTTCTAGATAGATAATAGTAAATATTAGATAAATAGAATTTATCTAATAGATCAATAATAGTCATCCCTCGACATCCGCGAATTCTCTATTCGCGAGTTCCGAACATTCGCGATTAGAGAAATGCTACCAGTTTTAACATTCGCGACTTCAACATTCGTGAGTGCGTCTTTTAGTCGTACATGTTTTTTAAACAAGCACATCTCGTTTCCTTTACTAACATCATCTGGGAACCGAACTTTACAAACAGCGGAGCTCAAAGTATCATGTTCCGCAAAAATGACAAATTTGGAATGTCAATTCACATTAATAGAAAAACAAAATTGTAAAATAATTCCATTCAGTTGCGTTAAGTTGGAGCTAAGGGTTTTGGCCACACGGATAAAAAATTCATTCAGGATCTGTGCATCTCACATTGGAATGATTTCCCTGAAGAGTAGCTTCGGAAAATAATCAGCGAAGAAAGCCTCCTCCAACGTAATGATGAACTAATGGAAGCGAAACTGCGTCCTGGAGCAACATAAATGTCAGAACTGTTAATGGCGCTCTAAAAGTTCAACAAGCTCAGGTGGAAAGGGCATTTGAATACGATCCGAAAGGGGAAATTACTTCGAAATTTAAGAGAGAAATAGAATCATCAACTTTACCACATTTGGATAATAGAATGAGGAGGGTGATGAACCAAAAAATATCCAAATGCTACATCCAATCAGTTTCAACTCTAAAATAAGTTTCAAATATGGTCTCATTTCTTCTCTCTGGGATATTGATTGTGAATTCTGTTTGTAGTAGTGCTTAGTTCTACTGCAATTGTTCGTCAGATATTTTTCTTTCTTTTTTAAGTGTATTTTTGTTATCCAGGAATCTAGCCCATGTTTTTTCATTAAAAGATTGACTCAACATTCGCGCATGTGACATTCGCGATGTTTTTCGGGAACCTAACCCTCATGAATGTTGATGGATTACTGTACTTACTTCTATAAAAAAACGTACGCTATTTGTATTCTGCAAGAAACACTGATGGAGACAAACATCCCAGTTGAAAATAAAATCTCAATTTCAAAACGAATATGGGCAAGACGTTATTATGAAATTCCTTATTGTTACTTTGCAAATGATTCTTTTGTTCTTCCCTCCTTAAATGCATACATGGCCATCTAACTTTTTGAATATTAATTTAATTCTAGTTTTAAGACAAAACTTGATCTTCCTACACAAGATGAAACTGAAAAATGTCCCCCATTTCTTTACTTTCCTTTCGTAGAATGGCTGCATTCTTGACCATCGTCCAAGGTTCGATCCACTTCCATTTTGTTGGTTTTACTCCACATCAATATGTCCATTCTTCTATACATGCAATTATATTTTCATTTTAATTCCGAACTTTTCCTAATAATTACTCATCATAAAGTCATTATTAATTCATAACGCTTTCACCCGCGTTCAAAACTATCGCGTTAAAATTAAAGGTTAAGATTTCAATTCTAACTTAGCAACATCGAGATTATAATCCCTCACAAACGATCGCCACCTTAGCAACATCGAGATTATCATCCTTTGTTCATTTTGCGCGCCCTTCATTTTCCCAGAGCCCTACGCGAACTAGTACACAATCGCGTTGCTTCTTGCTTCCGACGCATTTCATTCGATTATTCGACTACTATCTATTTTCTGATTGGTCACTCACGCTTACGTACTTTATTTGTTTATTCTCTGGTTCTTGTCATAATTATTTTACAGGTTTTTTTTCACCCCCACGGAATTTTCTCACATGTCCTTACGTTATTTCAACTTATCACTATATTTTCTATTTTTCCCTGCTGTCGTTTATGTTCCAATTCCTTTATATTATTCTTTAACATACTTCACTTCTTTGTTTATTTTCCTGTCCTCCATTGTTACTGTCATCGCATTTACTTTTATTATAACTGTTCACATTTATTTTCACTTGTGACAACCTATCACAATATTGTTCGTGTCTTTTTTTATTCAACGAATATTTACAATACATTCCAAAGGTAATATAAACAGTAAATACTATAGAGTTATTAACGATATAAAATGAAATACAAGTAAGAAAGTAACCCATTTGTACTTTCCTTGGAATTCTTCACAAATCTATAACAAAAAGATCATTAGAACATGATTACAACAAATTATAACATTATTATTAAGGATTACGAAGATTAAGAATATGTGAAGAATATTAGAATAAAATAAGAGAACCTGCTTTGATAAATCTTAATTATCAGAAAGGTGGGAGAGATGAAGAGAGTAAATTCAAACACATTCATGTTAAAAAAGTATTTGCGCCATGCAAGTTAGTATTTAAAAGATACTTTCAGCATAATATAGTTGCCTGGCTCGTCCATTTACAGATATAGTTACTAACATACAAAATGGAATGTTCTGAAAAGATACGGATAAAATTAGTGTAAATCTATTTTTCCTGTCGAGAGGAATCACCTTTGTACTGGCTTAAAAAAACACAAAAACGCATTTAACGTATTTAAAACCTTCGAAAAATACGATTTTTCGATAACTATATTAGGATGTTCAGGAAAATTTCAGCAAAACTGGCCATGTCCCTGTCAGTAGACTGAGACGCGTCGAATGTCACCTGGCTTGCTGTTTGGAATGGTGGACTGATTATTTCGTATTTCCATGCCTGTCAACGGCCGTAAGTGTAGTTCATGGTTTATCACGGGAGGAGACCACTGGCAGGTATTTTTCCCAAATAGGTACGAGGTACCATCAGCGGGAAACCGTCCAAGAAGTAATGTAATGCGTGTACGTATGTTGAAGGAGTGAGGATACAACAAGGAAAAGGAAAGAAAGATCACACATGGCCTGTGGCGCGTTTGTTAGGGTACTCCTTCCCGACATTCGCCTGATATTGATCGGAGAAACCACGGAGAACCGTCGATCAGAGCAGTCGGCCGCCAGAATTATCCTCCAGACAACGACTGAACCCGACCTATAGTGCGATTTTCATGACTGCCCCTCAAGTCCCTATGGCCTAAATTGAATATCACACGACATTTCGCTTCTTTATCGCTCGTGCCTCTAGATGTTGCATGATAGCAAACACTGCTTGATAGGGTCGCGTTCGTGCGATATGTAACGGCACGATTGAGACAGACGCGAAATACCGAGACGTATTTCATCGTGAAGACGTGCCTCGAGGGGCAAAGTTACAAAAACCGTATTCCAGGGTGCTAGAGAAAAATCACACTATTGCTATCTAGCTCGAGACGAAAATCCTGCCAAAATCGTACCATAGGACTTCCCGATCAGAAGCACTGCAGTGACATCAGCTGATACCCTGAGCCACCTCAGCCTGACGAATGGTGGGCCGGAAGAAAATATGTCACCGTGAGTAACGGACGAAAAGTCGTTACCCGATTACGAGTCGTAGGATATCCTATCTCGCCTTCCCGAAAGCCATCAGCCTTTCTGAGCCGATATAAGGGCGCACTGCGCACGCGTCACGACCGATCGTGGGAGACGGAAAGGAAACGGACAGGGGGGGAGAGGGGGGGAACTGTTATTCCCCGGCGTATTCTTCTTGGAAGGCCGCGCCGCGGCGCGGCGCGCGGGGCCCGTCCCGCTCCCAGGTGAAGGGCGCGGGGGTGTACGCCACTTCCGCATTCGCCGAGGGACAGGGAGAAGGGCGGCCCGCCCCGCCAAGAGGTTTTGTGATGAAGCGGCGCATAACGTGCTACACCTGGAGAAATTGCATCAGCCTGCCTTGATGCCCCGATATACTACGGAGTTTTTGCCACCTCGAACGTTAAGTACTATCGATCTTCTGCGCATCCGCAAATGCACAAAAGTGATGCAAAACTTGAATTGCGCATGAGCAGAAGATCGATAGTGCTCACCGTTCGCGGTGGCAAAATCTCCTATCTCCCCTGAGTCGTCAGATCATTAATTTGTTATTTGCCCCAAAGACGTTGAACAACGATTCTTAAAGTGTTTTGTTTTTTAAATTTATTTCCTTCCCGTTCGACTTTCGTCTTTCGGGGATTTTGACGGGTGCAACGTTATATGCAATGAATTTACGGGGCCATCCTAAGGCAATTGCGGGTCTCGGTGCAACCCTTCACTATTTTTGAAATTTCATATTCGAATAACTTGACTAAGGGAAGATTTGGATTTATTGTTCAGAAGTGGAGGGAGGGTGTTTGAGGGAAAAGGGGGCAGGGTGGGCGAAAGAGTGGGGAATCTGGATCTAATGCGTGAAGGATAATCTGCGTTTTGACCGAGATTGAATATTGAAGTGTTAGGACATGCTGGGAGGAGAGAATAATATTTTTGAAAATGCTCCTGTAAACTGTGAATGCTCCTGTAACACACAATCTAAATTGCTTCTTTTCTCGTATTCAAACACATCATAAACTTCACCTCTTTTTAGAACTTTCCTTTTATCCTTCGATAACGTTTTTCTTGAGGCTACAAATCAACAATTTATAGAGAAAGAATGTGTTTTCCAGGGGATATTCATTTTCTTGGAGATATTGATCACTAAATAGTCAGGTTTTGGATTTTTGGTCTCTCGTTTAGGCTACTAGCCAGTCTTGAATGGCTGCGCATTCCTTCTATATCTTTGTTGGACGACGCGTGCTGCCTTCCGTGGACATCTACTCGACAAGCCCTGACAATCCTTTCTGACGTCATTCTTGACACATAGGTCGCTGTGACAATGTAAAAAATATGGATACTGAGATATGATCGTTTTTTGGTTACATTTTAGAATCATTATTTTTAACAGACATTGTATTAATTACAACTTCTATGAAGTATTTTGGTAATGATTATTGATTCCTGTATGATCCATAAATCCAATAAAGCGTGTGATACCTGCATGTCAACAGCCAGCGAAAATTTTTAACACATTTGCCGTTGAATATTGCGCCTTTTTATTTAAGACAACCTTTAATCTTTATCTGATAACTTTTGGGAAGATGGACACACATTCCCTTCCAAAAGTTAATATGTTAATATTTTTAGTGTGTCTCCTGTAATTTCTATCTTGTAAGTAAGGATAAATCTGACAACTACTTTATACTATACATTCTAACTTTTGTTTTCAAATTCAGGTATTTTTCCAAGTAATATCATTTAGATAGCCCGATATTCTTGGGCTCTATAGGCTTTGGTCTTAAGATTTTAAAAAAGGGATTACAGTATTATATCCTGTTTCCATTAACGAGCTTATTTTCTTCTCAGGTTCTACAAAGTGTGGGATGAAAAGTTAGGTGCCACCAGTGAGATTTTGTGGCCAGGCGACTCTATGAAATTTCCCATTCAATCAATCGATTACATCGCAAGAAGAGTGTAATAGTGAAAGTGGCTCTGAAACTTACACTTTAGGAGCGATTAGGCAGGGGTTAGAAAAGTGGTCTAACTACTTTAACTATTAATATGTTTATTGACTTTAACTATGTTAATATGTTTATATATGGTTATAACTAACTATATTAATATGTTTATGTACTTTAACAAGCCTTTCAGGATCATAATATTTCAAGTCTTTTGGCGAATTGCTGGCGGTTCCCTCTGACTGATCTGACTGACAATGCCATCAATATAGGAAACTCGATATTACATACCAATACCTTTCACGAGACTTGTTGTACATGGCATGCAACAGTGGCGCGGGGTGTTACTGTTATGTGTAGGAAGCGTTGACATAACTTCTGTAGATTTTCGAGGATTGTTTCAAAACATTTTATTTATTCCTAAATATCACGCATCACAAAAATACTACAATATTGTCATCCTAACACTTAAATCCTACGACCTAATTCTAAATGACAATGCCTCAAAACTCTGTGCAATCAGTTCTGCGGAGGGACCTACTGTTTTCAACAATACCTGCTTTTCATTTGCTTTTTATAAACCATAAAAAGGTTCGAAAGATGTTAGTCTGCCTTATATTAAGAAACAAGCTCCCAAATTTCTATTGCTTTTAATTGGTATCCTCTCTACTATCAAGAATTTATTATGAAAGTGCAATCGATTTTCTTGTAATAAAAAGTAAACTTTAAAAAACTTTTGAAACAGAGACAATTATAGGTTATAATTTTCAGAAAAGTTACTTAATAGAATTTCAGATTATTCTTAAAGAGCGTTATGAAATACTAGTATGCAATATGTCCACTAGGGTGGCCCTTATTATAATGGGGTGACATTTTTGTACATTATTTTAAGCGCACACCCTTTACTTTTTTTCCTTTTACCATAATTTTGAAGTATACCAAATATTACTCCATTATAAAAAGTGTAACACGTGCCTCATCGAGCTTGAATGAATGAAGATAAGGGGATAGGAATGCGGAAAATTAAGCATTTAAAAATGTGTATTTACTCACATAAATGAAATATATAATTTTGCTACCGTTATCAAATACAATTATTAAATGTCTTTATTAAACAGGTGTGTGAAAAAAAATAGTTTTAATAATATATTTTCAATTATATTTTCTTTTAAGAGTAACTTTCTTACTGTCAGGGTATTGCTTTCTGTGGTCTTCTACACACTGGAGTATAAATTGTTTTTGCTCTTCATTCACTGTTAAGAGTCCGTTAAAATCCTGCATCAATTTCACCCCTCTTTCTTCTACATCATTAACAACATTGAGATTCCGGAACGTTTCTTGTGCTTTCAAATAAGAATCATTCATATCCCAGAGATCTGGGCTATGATTCAGAAAGCCAATATCAACATCCAATTTCGTTAATAGATTTAAACTTTTGTGGGAAATAAATCCTCTATTGTTTTTTCTGGAAGCAAAAACAGCAAAGTAATTTTAATAATATATCGAAATTTCGAATGACAATTTGAAAATATTTATTAGAACACACAGTTCACCATTTTAAAATTATATATTTGACGGTCTTATGAAATCAAAGAAAAATGTTTAATGAAAGTATTCTAAATAAATAAAATGGTCATTATTATTAGTCTTACCTAAGAGGAGGGGAGCTTCATTAGGATGAATGATACATCTCCTTTCAGTGAAAAGACTTTCCCGTTTCAAATTTTCTATGATGCCCTTTTTGGATGTAATACTAATATTTTTATCAAAAATTGCTAAAATACTTGACTCTTCATTTAAATACCACAGATAATAACAAAATTTCTGTAAAGCATTTGACGAAATTCCCTTATTTATTTTTTAATATTTCTTTAATTTTTTAAAAACATTAAATCACTCAATGGTGCTCTCACTGCTGATGAACTTTCCAACCAAGCTTTAACATACACTGTCACAAGAATCAAACAAATGTTTTTCAGGATTTTCTCTTCACACACTGTTAAATCCAATTGCTCTCTAAACAAAAATATTTTAAAGCAATAAATTGCTTTTGCCATCCACCGAGCATGGTGCAATGCCCCTGGTGGTCTAATTTTGATAGTTGAGTCCGAGTTTCTTCCAATAAAAACTATACACAATTCAACAAGCTCCCGATAATCGTGCTTTAATTTTTCATTTTTCAGTGCGTTAAAAAGATAATTCACATTACTCAGTATTTCGCTTTCACCACAAATTTCATTCAAGTATTTATATCCATCTACATAATTTTCTTTTAACAAATTATTCCATTTTTCTCTGAATTTTTTGAAGAAAACAATATGTGGACCACTATTCACATCAGGTAACTCATGTTCGAAAACACTTCGTAGCACTAATTCATATATGTGGTGACGACATGGAAAATATATCATCTTTCGTTCTGGAAACTGCTCTAGAAATGTTATTGCACCGTTGAAACAACCAGTGTTGGAACTGGTTGTGTCAGAACAAAGAATCTGAACCTTATCTTCTAATCCCCAATCTTTTAGAACATTCCAGACAGCCATAGCTTGCTCCTTTCCGGAAGAATTTTCTAATTTAGGCACTCCAAGCAGCTTTTCTTGACCATTATACGAAACAATGATAGGTAGCCTTTCAGTTTTTAAATCTCTCATATTTAAAGCAGGTAGAAATTTACCATCCCAATGAACAGACACATAACTAGGTTCTTTTTCTTTAAATAATTCTTTAATCTTAGTAGCCTTCTTCTTACGAAAATATTCCCGATAGCTTTGGATCGTATTTCGATTGATTGCTAGTTCATCTACGTTATGTCCTAAAGACTCAGCTGCGGCTTCGAGAATAAAAACGGCATTTCTCTGGCTAATGTGGCATCGATCGAGCACTGCCATCAATTTTTCAGTTAAAAAACATTTCCTGCCGCGTTTTTTTCGAAGTTTCAACGTTTCTCATTCTTAAACTCATCTCTCCATTGAGGTTTTCTTCAAGAAAGGTCTTGGTTAATGTTTGATGAAGGTCCAGATTGATCAGAAATATCTTCAACATCTGACGAATCTTCGGAAGAATCTACACAAATATCAGTAACATCAGAAGTACATTGAGCCTTAGCCCGTCTGTTCTCATTTTCCCTAAGTCTCAATAATGCCCTTTCTTCACGCTTTGCTAGTTTCATATCGACTCCCCCAAGACATCCCCTTCGCCCCGGCTCTCTTTGTCTGAGTAAGAATGTTTTATCTTCTTCAATGTTTATCATTTCTAAATCTTTCGCGTGAGCAATGTCAAATAAATTATTTAAATTTGAAATAAACTTACGTTCATGTTCTTTCTGCGTGCCGGACGAACGATTGGATTTTTTTTGAAGATTGCGCCAGTAAGAGTACATCTTTATAATTTTTTCTACACAATGAGGAGTTGCTCTTGTAGGAATCCTAGCCTTCTCCCAAAAAATGAGGCATTCTCGCACTACTAAATTTGCACTTTCACGCAGGGGCAGTTTTACCTCACGTAAATTATAAAATAGCACGGATAGGACCTGCCGTTTTGCTGGTAGTTTGCTTCCAGTAAGTTGGTGACATTCACTGCCGATTAAATAAATGTTTCGATCGCCACTTCTCAAATTAGAAGCCATAATTTCACTCGCAGTTCACTCGGGCAGCGTCTAGACTTGACTGTGGCCCTGGCAGGGCGGAGCGCAACGTGAATGAACAAGTTACTGCATTCACCGGCGGTACTTCCCTCTTCAGCGGCGATAAGGCACGGGTTACCAACCTCTGATTTAAACAAATGAGGTCTTAAATTTTTCCTTATAATAAAAGGAAAAAAAGTGGGGGGTGTGCAAACTGAAATTAAAACATCAACAAATAAGGGCCACCCTAATGTCCACTACAAAATAATTACTCGGCGATTTATGTTTAAATATTTACTGCTACTGTTGATGACAACGAATATTGTGTGGTAACATGCCCAAACATTCTTACGATGGTAATTTTAAAAAAAAATTTTGGATCAATCTCAAATAAACAAATTTTCTAGACGAAGTATACCGATCAACTGACCTGAGTAAAAACATTGATGTTCCAATCTCTGGTCACGGAACCCCAAGATCAAAGAGCAAACTTAAATTGCACTGCAGCAATGTTTGGATCCACTCACGTCAGTGATGATTGGATCGCACATTAGATAACTGACGAAATAAGTAACCTACAGCATCCACGGGGTGTGTGTAAATCGAGCATCGGCAGATCCTTTAAATTCTCCAGCCAATGCTTCAATTGAAGTAGCTTTTAAAGAGATTCACTTCAGAAGGGTTTTGAACATTTGGTTGGTCATGGGTAATTTTCTTAATTCATTTAACGAAATTAAAATAAGTTTTGTGAAATATGAGTAGAATCGTGCTCAGCATCCACACTTGGCAGTCAGAGTTCCTAACGAACGTTAAAAATACTTCAGACACGCGGTCTATATCTGTCCATTTTAACTATTACAGTGTGCCCTCTTGTCTCCGGTCTTAATGCCCGCAACAAGGCAACCAGTAACGTCTCCGAGCTGTCCCAATGACGCGCACACCACATGGTACCCGACTGTTACGCGATCTGTCCAAAAACGCCGAACCAAGAACGGGCGGAAGGTGCGGCGCCACGCCGGCGCGGCGGCGGCCCACTGCGCGGTCATCGCCCTCGCGGCTGCGTCACGCGGCGCCTGCGTCATCGATGCGCCTCCGCCGCCGCCACCGCTGCCCCGACGCCTGCATCACCATCGCCGTTGCCGCCGACTTCGCCGCCGACTTCGCCGCCGCCTTCGCCGCCGCCTTCGCCGCCGCCTTCGCCGCCGACTTCGCCGCCGCCATCGCCGCCGCCATCGCCGCCGCCATCGCCGCCGCCTTCGCCGCCGCCTTCGCCGCCGCCTTCGCCGCCGCCTTCGCTGCCGCCTTCGCCGTCGCCTTCGCCGCCGACTTCGCCGCCGACTTCGCCGCCGACTTCGCCGCCGACTTCGCCGCCGACTTCGCCGCCGACTTCGCCGCCGACTTCGCCGCCGACTTCGCCACGGAGTGAATGTGGGCGCAGTACTCTAATACACGGCCACAGACCGCGCAGGATATATCTTTCCCCTTCTTTACCCTATCCTCATCCCTCACGTATTCGCAATTCCCCTTACCTGCACTACACTACTGCACGTGTCGGGATACCAGGCATTAGTTTAAAACTTGTCCCGGGTGGAGTGGTGCCCCGCTGGCGAAACCCCTGCAAACAGGGGAAACCCCCGCAATCCAACATGTAGGTCGGCGCCTAATCTCAAGTTCTAACGGGGCAGACCACCACCACCTCCCTTGATATAGCTTGAACAACACGGACTGGACTAACGACTATTGCAGTTGTCGCACCCTGCAGAACAAAATAATCATTCAACTCGCACCCCCGCCATCACCAGCGCCACCGACACCCACCATCCGCCACCACCTCTGCCGGCGCCCCCGCCACGGCCACCCGCCATCCGCCACCGCCGTCGCCTCCGCCCCTCCAGCGCCACCGCCGACGTCGACGCAAGCGGCGTGGCGCGGCGTGGCGCGGCGTGGCGTGGCGGGGAGCGCATTCCTCCGAGGTCGATGCACGGAGCAGCAGCATTCGGAGAGCATTTCATTTCAGAGCCCGCTCGACTTATCTCCCGCGCGGAGCGGCCGTAAAGTGCAAGGGTGCGCACTGCTTCGGATTTAGCTCCAGACTAGGCCTCCTGCATTCGTCTTCCGGTTCGGAATGTAATGGCTTCTGTTGTATTGTTAGCGCGAAGAACGTGTCTTCTTATCGTTTCCAGTGTTATGTTAATGTGTGCGCATGTGTGGCGTGTTAATGTTTTGTGCCAATCTCTGTGTTTCTTTGTGAAACTTCTCTATTCTCAGCCACGTTCGTTGCTCCCTGCCCTTCGGAAGTGAATTTGCCTCACAACTTCGCTCTGGTGAAAAAGTAATGAGGTAAATTAGGCATTAAAATCGATTTATATTGATTTAAAATGTTAATAAACATCTTTTTGCATTTCACATGATTACAATGCCACTCACTCATTTTACGTCAGTCACATTTTTTCACACTGTTTTTGATAATTCTCAAGGGAGGTTTATGCTATTAAATTTATTCTGTACGTAAGGGCGTTAAAATTCTTAAAAATCGACCATTTAACAAATTAACAATTTAATTAACCTTATTTTTTCTGTTTTAAATATAAAACAAAATCGTCCTCAAATTAAATGTAGTAAGATTTTAGTCTACTTAAGAAAAATTGGAATCCGTTTCAAGGGGGATCGCCAAGTGTGATTCCCAATTTTTCATTACTTATATGACCAACAATAACTATTTCCACATGTTATGGGAAAGTATTTTTGGCTCGAGTATTTATTTGTATATGTTTATCTATTAACTCCTAAAACAGTTACAAACTGGATGTAACGTGTGGAGAGAAATTTTCATGAGCTCTGGAATCCCTACCCTGACTCTATTAAAATATGAACAAATTATAGATATTGTTTTGTTCCTTCACTTTCATTGCTGTAAAATATTATTGTGTCTGAGGTAATATTTCTTGAATATCAATTATTGGTACAATGAAAAATTACAATGAAAGAAAGTATTACAACGAAATTACAATGAAATTATAATGAAAGAAAATATTAACTAATAATGGAGACATTACAATTAGCTCAGTCTTAAAACTTTCAAGTTTATTTTCAGTATCCCTCTCCTCCTGTTCACTTCATTCCTTCGTAACAAGTCACAAATAAATGACACACGTAATCAACTCCGTGACACATTGGAGTGTTGAAGCGTATGACACACATACATCAGCAAAACTCTAAAAGGAAGTGCTCCCAGTACGCAACCAATCTTGCGGAGGGTGAGGAAAGTCGTATGCAACGACGTTTTGGGTCAAACTTCCGGTCTGACGTAAGGAGTTTTTTTTTAAATCGCCCACCAATATTACAGCCCGTCCATTTTCCTTCTCTTGATTCATTTTGTTAGTATACAATCAGGAAACACATGTAGCATTAAAAATGTATCACAATTACATTTTTTTTCTCGTTAACATTAATGTTCGTACACTAAAATCTTCTTTAAAGCAACCTTGTTTTATCATGCTACTTGCTATTTTTGTTGCATCATAATGATTAAGTTTCCTAACAACGCTTCTCCACGTAACAGTTTTTTTCAGAAATTTGATCGCGTCCGTTGTTGTTTGTTTACTTCCCGAGAGTCGGTCACTGAGGCAAATGACGACAGCATGATATAGTAATCACGAAACTGTTATTCTCAACCCGCCACGCATCGGTTCAGAAATGTTGTGAAAACGAAAACTTACATAGTGTCTTTATTAGTGTTCATTACTCAAGACTTACATTGTAAGCCATGAAGCACATTTTGTTTTTAGACATACGTAAAACAGTTGACAAATCGGCAGCTATGAGATTGCGTTTTTGATCATTTTATTTCCACGCGATTGAAATAATGAACAATCTAATGATTGAACCCCTATTACGTGCTTATTACACACACATACCAGACGAAAGAAAAATATTAAGAATGAAAATTTAGTATTTTATCAAGATCATAATGTGATACAGAAGCAGAAATCATTATTATTACGCAAATGTAATAATATATAATAATTATTATTATTACATTTGCTGGGGCTTTAACGTAGTTATAACAGTTCCTCTGATGATTTGATTTGATATCATTGATGTTCCCGGCACTTGACCTAATATGGTCATTAGTGCCATTAGAGTAGTGATTTTTTTATCACGGAAGGTTGTGGTGTTCTTCCCCGCTGGATTTTGATATCCCGCCACCGACCTGCACGTCGACTTACGGGGCTTTTCCCACTACAAGTATCTCCCCACAGTAGTACCATCCCAGCCTGGAAAAGCTCTGAGCTCCTGACATGTGTGACAGTGTTAGGCATGTACCAGGGTGTGTGTGTTTAAGGACAAGGAAGATTAAGGAGAGATCGCGCGCGATCCACGGTCCATTTGTTTGGGTACTTATCCGGATTACGCCTGGGATTGATCGGATAAACGAGAGAAAACTATCGATCGGAGCAGCAGCCTGCTGGAATTCTCTCCCAGATAGAGATTGAATTCAATCTATCTATACAGCTACTGTTGAAAAATCACCGCCATTAGGAATCGAAAATCTAGGACCTCCCGGTCAAAGTAACTTCAGGCACAGCGGCAATGCTGGCTCTAGGTTAACTCATTCGGTGATATTCTCTTATATTCAAAACTATTGAACCTCATATTAAAGAACTGTGTGTATAAAACATTATTAGGCTGCAAGACATTATTGTCAAAATAAAAGGTTGTAAGGGATGACGATCAAGAGTAAAATAGAGTTAACCCGCTTTTCCCCAACAAGTCAGTTGCTTAAATACTAGAAGGCAACGCAACGCACGTGAATCACAACATTGCAACAGAACGCGTTCCGCGCTGCGCACAATGCGACAGAATCGCCAGGTGCGCCGGCCAAACTCTGGAAATGGAGTTAAGGGGACCCGGAAGGATGTACCTTTTCCTAGTTAAAACTGCAAGTTATAGGTACATTTTCCTTGGAAAATACACAAGAAATTACGATGATATTTTTACAGGTTGTTAAGCAGGCAATGTATTTTGGAATGATTGGTCTTTAGATATTTAGACTGAAATTTATTGTGGCGTTTTGCGGTCTTGAAGGAGGGAGATAAATGAGAATCAGAAAGGGCTACAATGTAAATCTGCAAGTATTCTAATGCAGCTCATGCCATTCACAACTGTTTTTTACACAATATTTTAGACTGTTGCAAGGGAATAAAAAGTAATTTAGTCTTTGAGTAGTTTGATTTTCTCAACGAAGCAAATTTCACCAATAGAAAACATCACTCAAATAGGAAAATAACCAACTCCAAAATGCGTTCTTCAAGCATTATTATAGTACAATAAGAAATCAAATTCAATTTTATCCTCAAATATATAGCTTTACGCCCTCAAATTTGCAACAAAAATAATTAAATGTAACATAGAAATAAGCAAATAGGGGTTTCAATTCGGATAGAAACTGAAAACCGAACTTCTTCCACCATCAGAATCCAATTCAAGCAGCATTGCAGCATACGCGTGCAAGAAATTTGCATTCATAAATTAGGTTTCGGATTTTTATGCACACATAAAAATCCGAAACCTAGTTAAAACCAACCATAAGTCACTCGAGAGTTCTACGATTGTTACAAAACGAAAATCACTAGGTTTTAGGGCGTCCTGCCCCGTGGTGAGTGGCGTGACGAGGCAGCGTGCAGGGGTGGGCGGGGCGGGGCGGCAGGTATGTGCAGGAGGGCAGGCGGGCGATGACGCCGCAGCGCGGGCGGTGTGGGGGGGGAGGGGGTGGTCGGTCGACGACCGCTGGCGGGCGAAGGGGGCGGGGTCGAGGGCTGACGCAACGGGCGATCACCGGGACCCGCGTCGCTGCGCCGCGCCGCGCCGTGCCGCGCTGCCCTAGAAGCAGCGGGACTGTGAGTAAGGCGCCCTGACGTCACTCCCCTCGGAATGGAGCGGCGCGGAGCGGCGCGCGTCCTGGCTTCCGGTTCCTCGAAGTTATCCGCGGCGTGATCTGACCCCGCCACATAACTGGACGGTGTTATGCATCAACCGGCTATGCGTCACCGTACAAGTTTTCAGATAATCGTAATTTTATTACATTTTCAGCTCTAAAAGCTGTGATTTAATTATTTAATTCATTGCAGCGCCAAACTACACAAACGTGAGTGTTTACCTGCATAATGTGAAATTAAGAACAGCAGATTTGAAGATCTAGGTTTATAGCCGGTTGTTGCGAAACATAAAATCCCTGATGTGACTGATGGCATTTACATTTTTCATTAATTTTAAGGCTATTTTTACAGATTTGGCGCCAACATTTTGTGTACACTTAGAACAGGGTCCAATGCAACTGATGGCGCCTATATCTATTTTTTTTTCAAAAATGACGCTTAGCTTGTTAATGCAATAACACCGTCCAATTGTAATTTGCAGCTTGTTTGGTAATGTGACGTCACTGGAACCACCGTCGAGCGCACTATCTTGCGTGAAATTTTGGTAATACACATATAAACGTGCTTAGTACTATACAATGGTTATGCAACCAGGTATCTTCCACCAGCGGGGCACCGCCCCAGCCCGGACAGGCTCTAAGCTTCCGACTGGTCTCCCGGCATGTGTGGTAGTGTAGTGCAAGTTAGTGTAAGAGTGTGTAAAGGGTGAGAATAGGACAAAGATGAGGAAGGAATGATCGCGCGAGGTCCGTGGCCCGTTTGTTAGGGGACTGCTCCGGCATTCACCTGGTGTTGATCGGAAAAACCACGGAAAACTACCGATCAGAGAAGGCGGCCGCTAGAATTCTCCTCCAGACAGCGACTGAAGTCGACCTAGCTGACAAGCTCGTGTCGAAAATCCTGCCGCGCGCCGTGGGGGACTCGAACCTCACGGTCAGAGGGACTGCAGTGACATCAGTTGATGCACTGAGCCATCTCTTTCGGTCGCTGGTACGAGTGACGTCACGTTCCCGAACCCGCTGCGAAGAAAAATTACGCGCTCGGCGCGCTTCCTGGCTTCCGGTTCCTCGTAGTTTTCGCGGCGTGACCTGACCCCGCCGCCAACCAGCGCGCTGCTGCACCGAGGGACGGGGAAAGCCCACGACGTATTGTGATTCCGCGAAGCGCGCCGCGCCTAGGGCCAGCAGGTGCCGCGCCGCCGTTTTAATCTCTCGCTTTATTCCTGGAGGTTCGTGACAGAGCCGGTTTATTCTTGAAAATCAAGTGCGCAGTGCGGAAGTTTTTACTCTTCACCTTGTGATTGAGTGATTCGCAAGGAAAATCGTTCTTTAGCTTTTCTGCTAATGAGAGATAGCTCAAACAGGACTATTACTGTCAACCAAAAGAAAAAAGAGAAGTAGGAAGGTCAGGTCTTCTCTCTACATCAGCGTTGTCAGAGTCGATGCGACGAGCGGGAGTCCGTGACACGAGTGCCATGACGAAATTGCCCCTCCACGCAGTTCATTACCCCGCCACCAGAGACAACGCCATCCCTATTGTAAAACGGTGGGGTTACCTTCCTTAGCTTCCTTTCCCGATAGACGTGTGCCACTGCCACCAGTAAAAGGCCTTGACAAACGCCCTGCTCTAGACCAGGGGTTTCAAACTGTGCGTCGCCGCCATATATTAGGGACGTCGCGGTGATTCTTAAAAATAATCTTTAGATTTGATTTATTTAATCTTGTGTCATTTATGTCTACAAAATAATTGTTTACTATCATACTATACGATATTTGTAACATATCATTTACTCGTGAGTGTTGCATCTTTAGTAGTCGTATATTAAACCTTATATTTGAAATTTATTGTTACCAGGGGAGCCGCGAGAAGTTTCCTTTAGGTCAAGGGAGCCGTGAACGAAAAAAGTTTGAATACCCCTGTTTAAGACAACTTTGCTGGAACGGGCTAGATTGGCCTAATCCGTGCTTGATGACGGTGACGAGTAGGGAGAGGATTTTTATGACCTAAAAATTTTGAAATATGCTTTAAAAATATGCAATAATGACCCAAAAATTCACAAATATGCACTCTGATATGCAATTAAAATTAATAATATTCATTTCCTTTATAAACCTTTCTTGATAAAATTCAGGAGATTATGCTTGGAATGAAAAGATATACTTTTGTGCAAACATAATATAACTTAGGTTACTTCGCGGCGAGAAATAATTGAACTAATTATGCACCTTATTGAAGTATATTATACGTTTGCTTCGTTTTTTCAGCCGAGTTTAACAAATATATCAAGAAATATCCTACATTTGCATAAGTATTTTATCATCTGTAGAAAATAAAAAAAAACTCAAACTGTGACATGCTCTTTCTCATCAATGAACGCTCACAAATAAATAGATTCTATGAAAACATGAAACGTTTTTAAGATAAGTATCTATTTTAACGAAAAATGCTCCTATAATTACAACATATGCACTAAAAATATTCAATTGTGCTCAAATACGCACTAACGTATTAGTCTATCAGCAGCCAATTCTAACTAAATATCAGGAAATTGGACATAGCCCTGAAGCAACAGTTAAAAAAATGTAAAATCATTGAAAAACCGACCCGCTCCCTAGTGATGAGCTTTTCTTCTAATGTTTCTCTTGTTTCCTTCCTAATTCCTTGTTGTTTTTTATTGGTTATCTTCACATTTCTTGTAAGCATCTATCCAAACTTGACAAACCTAAGCGTGAGTAATCTGAGTGAAATGTTATGCCTTTACGTCATTGCTTCGTATCTCGAACTTCCTACTTGTTCCAAACTCGTTTCAAAATATAAAGCTTATGTACATGTAATCGCTAAATCGCACATTTGAAAATATTAGGTATTCCATCTTCTCTTCTGTGCTTCGCATGTTTGAGTAAGCAGTTTCCAAATCTCACTGCATGGCATACATCTAACGACAAAATCCAACTCAAATCTCGATGTAAAAAAGTGAAAAATTGATCATAATAGTAATTAACATGGCAATACCGCAAGAAGGAAAGTAAATTATCACTTTGCTGGTACACTCTGTGAGTCTTCGCTTACTAAAAGCACGAAAATTGATGGAAAAGTGATTCATGATGATAAAGGAAATAAATAGAAGAGAAAAACGCGGTAGTATTTACTGATGAAGATTAACTTATTCGTGCGAGAATAATAAAGTACAACAAATTAATGTGATGTATTGATAGATTCTTTATCTTATAATTCGACAGTCTGCGATGTTCAAATCGCACGAACGAGTCCGACCATTTCCGATTTATCCTGATTCTCCTTCTTTAATGTTCGAGCTTATTTCACTGGAAAAAGTTTCGTAAATCAGAAGAGATCAAAATAAATTGTGAGTCGAACCACTACAGAACTAGTACGTCGTTGACAGTTTTATAAATACAAAGCATAGTAAATTAATTAAAATAATTCTTCATAAAGGGTAAGAAATTTGTCTTGTACCTTTACGTCTTAAAAATTATTAAACTTTCGATTTATATTTTGTTACCTATAATTTGAAATATATTGCTCACATCTAGAAGTACATTGGACTGGGAGATTATAATGTATTTACTGGGCTGGAAAATTTTGAAATTTGTAGATAGAAATTTATTCATTCAGCCGAAAATAATTAATAATAAGATGAAAACTCTACTTTTGTGTTCCAAACTACTTTTGTGTTCTAAAATACTTTTGTGTTCCAAAGAAATCATCCTCGTTAAAATTGAAAGACGAAAAATAATTTAAGCCATATTAACAATTTTACTTCTTGGATGCATTTTATATGAACCACTTCTACGATGTAACCTGTCGATCTACGTAAAAAATGCCTCGAAAATATATAATACACAGCCACGAACCATGGCATCACTGTTTCGGTCACGAAGATATGTTGATTCGGAGTTAGTTGTCAGGTAGATTAAAACAAACTAAATTCGCAACTAATTAGAAGCTCAATAGTCCGAGACAATTACTTGCATTAAAAATAACGAATTCGTTGTACAAAATATGCTTATGACACTGAAAAGTGAGGCATCGCCTACATGTTAAAGGGCATGAACCGTGACAGTCCAGAGTAAATGCTCTTCAAAGATCCGGAAGGCGCAAAAAAGTCTGACTGCGCGCGGGTCGGAATCTGAGGGAGCTCTCCAGAGCCAGACGTGTTGCATGAATAGTTGGCTTCATGGAAATGATGTCACGCTGAGAGAAATACTAGGGACATGACTAATAATTACGGCATAATTAAAATCTTTGAGCATTTTCACACTCAGTACAGTAATTTCGTTCGTTTCAAGAAGACATTTTTTCGGATGGTCTAAATTTTTCAGCTCGCGTTATGAAACTAGAAATTAGGAGAGAGTTGCAGCATTCCTGCTACTTACCATCTTTTAATTATTGTAAGATTATGATAAAGATTGTTATGGATTTGTAAAATAACATAAAAAAGGATATTTAAATATAATGTATATTGTCTAAAATCATGAAGGAAGCTTTATATAGTAACTAAATTATTGTAAATGTGATGATTTCGAGCGATTTTCTTATTGGATGAGTAGTGTAGGCAATCAAAAATTTCGTAAAAGGAGAGCTTACACACCTCCAGCTGCATTCTAATAAAGTTGGTAGGTGTCAAAGGCGATTTTAGTATAATTAATGAGCGAGAAACCCACTGTCAGATTTAGAGCAGTGAAAATTTGTGTTTTGCATGTCTTTACCTTAAAAAGAGTATGTAATTATATTCTCAATTATGTTATTATCTAATGCTCCTCACTTTAGAATGCTTAACTTGTGTTTTATTGTAATGCATTTGTATTGTGAAAAATTGTTTAAACTATGAAATTATACATAATTATAATACTGCTAGACGTATTCACTTATAGTACAAATAAAGTGTCAAAAAGTCGTTATTCCCTATCAAATTTTTAATCAACTTGTGACTCCTGCGCTTTGAGATTATTGAGAATTTATTTGATTCGAATTTTAATATTTTACTTTAGAATACCCATAATTTTTAATATTTGATTTTATTGCTTGGATCGTTGGTGATAATGATAAAGGATTGTCGGAGGT
This sequence comes from Acheta domesticus, assembly GCA_031308135.1. Lineage (NCBI taxonomy): Eukaryota > Metazoa > Arthropoda > Insecta > Orthoptera > Gryllidae > Acheta > Acheta domesticus. Next base: position 46,621,579 of record JAHLJT010009355.1, read on the forward strand.
CACACGGGAACGAAGTTACAATGAAGGTTTTGAGCGAATGACCGCATTTCCGCTCGTAGAAATTCTTCAATTCTGTGACATAACTCCGAGTTAGGCGCGGAGAATGGGGTTTGTGCGCCGCCATTACGAGCGATTCGGGAGCTGCCTCGGCGCAGCGCTGCGCGCAGTAGCGGAGGGGGAGGGGGGCGCAGAGCGGATCCGCGCAGAACGCACCGCGCAGACGAACCCTCCGCCGCCGCCGCCGCCTATTGGGGCATCGATCGACGGCGCGTGGCCCTCGCGAA